>JAFMOD010001181.1:126257-137954 GCA_019802435.1 Corydoras maculifer
TCACTCACACACACACACACACACACTCACTCACTCACACACACTCACACACACACTCACACACACACACTCTCTCTCACACACAGACACACACACTCTCTCACACTCACACACACTCTCACGCACACATATACACATATTCACACATACACACTCTCACACACATACACACAAATACACACTCACTGATACACTCACCAACACACACATACACACACACTTACACACACACACTATCACACACACTCACACACTCGTTTTACATTGCTGTAGTAATATTGTAATTAATGGAACTGTGATATGGATTTTTTGGATGCTGCTCATATTTTTGTATGATTTTAACGGAAAGCAGAAATGTTTAAAGATTTTATCATCATGACGAGATGTTTTTGTCGAGAGCAAATGAGTTTAGGTTTTATAAAGTTTGAGTTAGTTCATTGAGAAATAGTGTTCCTGTCTGTTTTTATTCCTATTCATGTTCAGAAAACATTTACTTTTATTGGGTTCTATAAATGTTTATCCTCACAACATAAAGTGTGCTTTGAGTTTGACCCCCTGCCCTAAAAGATGCACCTTTTAATTCATTTATCCATCCGTTACCTTCCCTATCTTCTCTAGGGTTCTAAACCCCCAACCAGGACAGAATGGGCAGATACACCAAGGACAGGGTGTCAATGTATCATTCACACACACACACACACACACACACACACACACATATTCAAACAGTCGTGTGTGCTGTGAGGAAACCAACTAAATAAGTGTTGAGTTCTGATGTCATAACATACCTTATTTTATAATAAGCATGGGTTCGTTTTGCAGACACGTTCACACACTGCGAATTATCCAGGGGTGACGCTTTAGGGACAGAACATCTGGATCCAGCACCCCTGGAGCAATGAGTACTTAGGGCTGTGTACAGGGTTGCCAACCACACCAATAATGTGTGTTCACTTTACTCAGCGTGTGTTTGTGTGTGTGTGTGTGTGTGTGTTCACTGCACGGGTGGGTTAAATGTGGAGGTCAGATTCCTATGTGTGTAAGTACAGCAGGTAAAATAGTTCCCTTTATTTTATGAGCATTAAAGGCCTTTCTCAAAATGCAATCGCATCTTAAGCCCTCAAACTCAAATAGCCCATAACCCTCCCACCCACCCCACCCCACCTCACCCCACCTCACCTCACCTCACCTAACCCCACCTCACCTCACCCCACCCCGAAACAAACTGCACCATGGAAGCAGTGACCCGTTTGATTTAATCTCACCCGCATATGAAAGAAGTGCGGGGACGACTAATAATCCTCGTTGATTCATTCATTATCTCCCGCTTTATCCTCTATTAGGGTCGCGGTGGGGTTCCCCATGCCCATCCAGGGGAGAACGTCTCGGGCGCTGGGCAGATAGACCCAGGACAGGGCGCAGATCCATCGCTGGGCACACACTCACTCACACAGACGCACTCTATAGGGGGCAATTTTGAGAATTCAATTTGAGAATTCAATCCCGAGAACCCGGAGAAAACCCACGCGGACGCGGGGAGAACATGGAAACTCCATCCAGATGGGGATTCTAACCGGGAATCCCTAGCGCTGAGAGGAGAACGTGCTAAACCACTAAGCCACCGTGCCGCTGCCGACTAATATATAATATATAATCCTCGTTGATTCCTTGTTTATTTAAAGCAGTAAAGCCGCTCCACCGGCGATCCGAACGTCGGCACTCAAGGGCACGGAAGCCGGACTAATAAATAACTCCTCAAGGTTTTCCGACTTCCAGACCTAATTTCTGTCCCTGGTGTTATCAGAATCATAAGACAGATATTACAGGTGCACTCACCTGACCGTCTACATTCCAATCGCTCTGACTAATTGTTTTTTCCTCGTCAGTGAAACAAACGGTAACCGTATGTGGACTGAGTCACAAACACCCCCCCCCCGTGGCGCCTGTTGCACAATGGCCCAATAAGCCCATAAAAGGCTGAAATGAAACCGAAGTGCATGGCAGTCGGTTATCATCTGGCATCAATTAACATTTCTAAACAGTTATACGAGGACCGAAACGTTACCCGTCAGTGTCACATTCCTTAATGCGCCGCCGCATTCTAGATAAAACAATCGCAGGAAATTCCAACGCTTCCAAAAATGAGTGATGCAAACGCGGCGACTGATAGGACTCGAAGGACGGCCCGCGGCTCCGTTTGCGTTCCGTGACACCTACACGCGGCCCTGCGCCGTCGTGCATCGTGCTGCAGGTCGTTCCGCCGACTGGAAGCACGATGCCATCAGTCACGTCGGGCATCGCATGCAAACCCGGCGCGAGACGGCCGGGGCTGCAGGACGCATTCATAACCTTCCCAGTCACAGGTCAAGTGTTGCTTCAGCGTTTAAAAAAAAAAAAAAAAAAAACCTGAGGGATCTGAGACTAATAGGAATGGCATTTTTCTTTTTGCCGCTAAAATATTCACCCCCCCCCTCCACCCCACCCCACCCCACCCCCCCAGAGGCCTGTAATCAACATCTGCTCCAGGACCCACTTCCACACACATGCCTCGTGTTTTCATTCCTCGTGCCGATAAAGGATTCCTTCTATACGTCCCGTGAAAAACGGAACACGTTTAATGGCGCCTCCATCTGCAGCTGCAGGCTTCTGCGTTCTTACAGTACGGGACTCTGGAGATAACCGACTCCTTATGACCCCCCCCCCATCCCCCCAAATACATCAGCCTTGTAAAGATTCCTCCGCTGACTGTATGAAACAGTGATGTGGACGAGGACGGCCGTTGTGCACGGGAGACGTCGCCTGTGTGGCAAAGTTCAGGATTCCTGAATTGAATCAGAAGCCTACCTATTGTCATGATTCACGTAAACACGCTCGTTATACCCGCCCAAATATTTAAGGCATGAGGCAAAATTACCCGTCATTCAGAGGGCCGCCATTCACTCCGGGGCCTGTAGGAACTGGCTGCCTTTAGATGCTGAACTTTTGTTTTTATCCTTAGGATTCTTTTGCGGTAAAAACTATTATGCATTTGGAAGGCGGGGGGGGGGGGGAACAGAGCTGTTTGTAAGCTGCTGCAAAGTGGAAATCCTGGCTTGGGGGAAATGTGTGTGTGTCTGTGTGTGTGTGTGTGTGTGTACAAGTTTGACTCCTCCTACCTCCGGTATAAATGCACTCGCGGCTGGAGTGAGCAGTCAGACTAATATCCGAGTGGAACAGCTGCCTTCGCGAGCGGAACAGCCAGTGGATTACGGTTTCTGCAGGGACGCCTCTAAGACGCAATAAAACCCGAGTTGAACTTTGCCTCCTCGCAGGTACGGACACCTCGGTCTGCCCGCCGACTTCTGACCTGCAGAGCAAACGCGAGCCGTCGAACCGTCGGGTGTAGAACTCGAACCTTCTATCATTGGGATGGCGGAGGTGGTGGAGGTGGTGGTGGTGGGTTAGAAGCAGCCTTCGTGGACTAGAGAAAGTAGCTTTTGCAGTCGAGAACCCCATCATTAGTGTCCTGTTTAATTTTAAACCCAACGGCAGGCTGCAGTCCTCGTTCGTCGGACGGACAGCCTTTGTCCTCGTCTCTGACAGTCAGATGACCGGGTTACATATTTGCAGGGCACGACCCCGGCGTCTCTATTTCAAATGAATGCAGGACGAGGGCAGACAGTTAAGGGTTTGTGGCGGCGCGGGTTCGAGGCGGCGGGACGCTGGAGTAACGCTGCGTTCTTTCTTTTTGTGTTTGTTCAGATTCCAGACAAAATGAAAGTGATCCTCCTGTCTGTCTTCTGCTGCTGCCTGCTGCTCGCCGTCACACGCACCGCGAGCGGCGCCAAACTTGACCTCAGCCGAGTCCTCAAAAGAAGGTGAGTCCCACACAGCCCTTTGTTTGTGACCTTCGGGACGGCGGCGGGTCGGTCGGCTGGCTTTCTAACGACTCCCCAATTCTTTCTGCAACAGCCTTTTGGTACAGAGGACAAAACGGGAACTGGTCCGTCTGTCGGCATCCAAGGACACAGAACCTGGGAATTTCGTCCGGGTCGAGGACGTCAAGGACACCCTGCTTCCGCAACCGAGGTAAGGCCGTGCTCCTGTGCAGAGCCCTTATTGATCGTTTGGTTTGAGAGAGAATGAAGGGTCACCGTCTTGTCCGTTTGCTCTCTGCAGCATGGGTGTCAGTGTGAGGACCAAACGCTCCATCAACCAGTCCAGGAGGTCGGGCTGCGCTCTGGGCACGTGCGCGGTGCACGACCTGGCGCATCGCTTGTACCAGCTGAACAGTAGGCTGAAGTCCGGCAACGCCCCGATCGACAAGCTCAAGCCGGACGGCTATGGACGCCGGCGCAGGTCCGTCCCCGAGAGGCAGGTCAGCCTGGAGATGCGCGATGGACAGTTACAGCCGGTGTGGAAGCTGGACAAGCTGGAGGCTCTGCTCAGACGGACCTGAGGGCGGGGACACCAACTCTGAGATCCAGCAAATGCCTCAGACTCCTGCCAAAAAAGTTCTCCGGCACGTTGGCTCGGCAAAGGAGCGGCCTGGCGGGCGGCGGCGGCGGCTCCCGAAAAAAAGCCAGCCTTCCAGCTGTTTTTCATGAGCACTGTGAAAAGGAACGCCGCGGCGGTACGCTACAGAGGAGGCCTCAGGCTACACTGATCCCCCGGAGGGGTGAAGATACGCTCCTCTTTGAGATGGCACCGAAGTTTCGCTGTTCCTCTGATGGACTACTCGTTGGGATTACGGGCCCGTCACTGACTGCCGCACACAGAAAACCCAAATAAACACAAACCTCTGGACCCCAAAAGCAGCCGAATTCACCAGGGTGCAGCGTTCTGCAGTTATTCTGGGGGATTGCATCAGCTACGGTCCTGGACACTGTACGAGGGGGGGGGGGTGTGGACAAGAAATTTGTAAAGCCTTCCACAGAGTGATATATACTTGAACTTCAAGTTGAGACAAGTGCAATCTATAATTCTATTTTTCTCAGTGTGTGTATATGATGTGTGTATGATGTGTGTATGATGTGTATGATGTGTATGTGATGTGTGTATGATGTGTGTATGATGTGTATATGATGTGTATATGATGTGCAAAAGACTTTCTAGATATTATTTAATTGTCTCATACACTTTGTACTATTTCAGAGGAGATGCTATTTTTTTACCGTATGGGGGGAGAATATGGGGCATTGTACATTGTATGTTATTCATTTCGTTCCTTCGGAAAGTTTGTAAGTCTGTAATAATATATTTGGTGGATCATGTGTGATGTCATAATGCCATCTAATAAACATTGTGGCAAAGTCCAGCTTGTCAAGCCCTTTTCTCTTCCCCTTTTCCCAAAGGGGGCAATAAAGTGCGGGCCGTCTGCAGAGGACAAACCGTGAGAGGAAGGAGGAGGCTCTCATTAACCCCCCCCCCCCCCGCCACCAGGGCCGGCCGGTGGAGGTGCGAGTTCAGATCCGGCTCAAACCGGACCGGGTTTTCGGAAGGGAACCATGGCTGATGGAAGACAGACCGTCCGGCGAGGATGCTGTTCTTCTGAGGGGGTGGGAGGGTCACATTCCAAAAAGATGTAGAGCAAAAGCACCCCAGAGGACATTCCTCTTCAACACATAATTACCATTCCTGTCCTAATGAGAAGGAACTCGGGGTATGTGTGTTTACGACGGGTCATGCTGTTTCAATATGTTTTTCGCAAAAATAAGGTTCTAAAGGGGCGGCGGGATTCCGGGGGGAAGATCTAAGACATCGCACTGTAAATGATAATAAGGTCACGTATTTCTAAAAAAAAAACTCACAGTGGAGTTTAGATTTTCAGGTTTAGGAACTTCAGAACTTCAAAACTTCAGAACTTCAAACGTTCCAGCTTTTACAGATGAAGACATTTCTTTCTGGAAACTGTTCAGAAGGTTCTTCTCGGTAGAAGTTCTCACAAATGTGCTGCATCCGTCGGAGCTGCATCGGTTCCACCCTTCTGTCCAGTTCATCCCAAATAAGCTGAATGGGGTAGGAGTCTGAAGACATCCAGAACATTCTGTTCTTTACAGCCCATCGCTTTGTTCTGCTGTTCTGAATGACTTCTAACAGAACCCTGAAGTAAGACCGGGGTCATCATCGTGTTGCAATAAGAAGACCTGACCCACTGATAGTGAAGCAGAGGGGACTGCATGGACGTTTCTCTGTTTATTTTAATCGTCCATCTGCTTCATGAGGAGTCTGTGACTCCGAATCTGAGGGTGTGGCAGCTCGGTGGACATGGGGGGGGGTTCTCAGCCAGATGTTTACCCTTATTGCTCCCGGGGTTCTGTGTGATCGCCGACCTCTGTAAATCTATCTGGATTAAAGTGTTTATTAAAATAAACTCATAAACGTCATCTGTAAAGTTCGGACGGCAGCTTGGGCACCTCAGCGGCTTCGCTCCGTACCTGCATCGCTCAGTGAGGGTCATCAGTTCATCACGAAGTAGAAGAAGCCTGAGGAATAGTCAACATCACACTGCTATCCACCAATTTAAATAATAAACACCAGATGAGCGAAACCCCAAGCAAGGAATGCAATAAAACAGCAAACTCACATCCACCATGTCGTTATCTTCACCTTTAATCTGCCATGTTCTATTCATTTCTGTTTAAGCGTCTCCATAAAATCTGAAGTTCCTCATAAAGTTCTTAATTAAAGTCAATAATCAAATGGAAACCTCTGAGTGGATTCTTCACGACGCCGAGTTTGGAAAGTCTTAAGAATAAAGAACCTTTGTTTAGATGGACAAAAATTCAACTGAACCTGCTGTGAGTTCCACTGCTGCCCCCCCCCCGCAGAGGGAACGGTTCCTCTCAGGGACGAGGATCCACATCCGAACCGTTCACCAGGAACCAAAATTCATCAGACGTTAACGAAGAACGACGCCATTTCTTATCTTTTGGCTCCATCTAGTGGTCAGTATTGCACAACACGGGCGCTAATAAAATCGTCCATTCATTATCTTCCGCTTTATCCTCTATAAGGGTCGCGGGGGGTGGGGGGGGGGGGGGTTCCCCATGCCCATCCAGGGGAGAACGTTTCAGGCGCTGTGCAGATACAGCCAGGACAGGATGCCAATCCATCGCTGGGCACACACTCACACACACAGACACACTCTATGGGGCAATTTGGAGAACTCAATTAACTTGATCCATGTTTTTGGACTGTGGGAGGAAACCAGAGAACCCGGAGGAAACCCACGCGGACAAGGGGAGAACATGGAAACTTCACCCAGATTGGGATCCGAACCGGGAATCCCTAGTGCTGAGAGGAGAACATGCTAAACCACTAAGCCACCCCCCCCTTTGTTATTATTTTGTAAATATTAAACTGAGTTTATGAGATTTTAAAAATTCGCTTCATTTATAAAGCAGATAACACATTAAACCTGCACAGGGGGAACAAAACCAATGCGCCGTCCCACCTGACCAAAATATTAGAACACCGATCCATGTGGAACCGCGCCTAACAACACCATAGCAACCACAATTATCTCATCTCATTATCATCCGCTTAATCCGATAGGCGGGGGTCCTCATGCCCATCTATGGGAGAACGTCTCGAGGCCGATACACCCAGGACAGGACGCCCTGGTCCTGGTTGCTCAATGGGATGTGCTGCTGTCTCAGTTCCGGATTTTACATTCTGACAAAATCTCTTGTTTTTGCATGTTTGCATGTTCTGTCTGGGTTTCCCCATGTAAGTCACGTGAATTAAAGGCCGAGTAAACGAGCGGTTGGTCCGTGTGTCATGTAATAAAACAAGAAACAGTCAGAGTTCCACATCAGACACCGGGACATCAGACAGCAGGGCTTTAAGGAACCTTTTCCACTCGGTTCCTGCACGAGAATGTTGGCTTTATAATCACCTCGTGTTGCTCTAAAATCCTCCGCTTTCATTTTCACTAACCATCTACAGCAACCTCAGAACCTCAGCAGACAACGCCTGAACGCTGGGCCTGAGCGTGAGGCCACTCTGAGACACGTGACCCGTCTTTCAGGAAAACAGAGATGTTGATTTCAGTCTGGTGGAAATTTACAGCCCTTCAGGAGCCTGCCTTTGACGTTTCCTGATTGATGAGCCCTGGAGCCAAAATCACTCCGCCGGAACCTCATCCAAGATGCATCAAGCAAACACTCCTTTAAAGATGGATAACAGGACACTGTGTCGAGGAAAGCGGGGATTATCTGTACAACAAACCAGGTTATTATTTCAAATGATGAGATGAAGCGCAAATGCTCCGTCTCTGACCTCCCGCTGCTCGAGCGGGGCTTCATCAGCAGAACATCCAGCTTCATTACCCAGAATGTTAAATGACTTTGACCCAGTTCTGACCCTCCTCACCCGTCTTCAGCTGACATCTGTATGTTCGGGTGATGCTGTATCAACATTAGACTTCTTATTAATCTATATATATAATGTCAAAAGTGTGTGTGTTCCCTACACAGCTATGCTTCCATTACCATGACATTTAACATACATAGACTTTGGAGCCCTGTGGGGGAGCATCCAGGGTAAAATGCTGTAGAGATAAACCCTGGATAGAGTGCCAATCCTGAAGCCATGTTTTTAGACTGTGGAAGGAAGCCAGTAAACCCAGTGGAAATTCCAATCAGATCAGGATTCGAACCGATTCCCAGCACTGGAATCCGGTCATGCTAACCATTACGCCACTGGGCTGCCTCTTCTTGTAAGTTCATTCATTAATAATCTTCTTCGCGGCACGGTGTTTTATTCCCGGTTCGAATCCCCATCTGGGTGGAGTTTCAATGTCCTCCCCGTGTCCGTGTGGGTTTCCTCCCACAGTTCAAAAACATGGATCAAGTCAATTGAATTCTCCAAAATTCCCCCATATAGAGTGTGTCTGTGTGTGTGGGTGTGTGCCCAGCGATGGATTGGTGCCCTGTCCTGGGTGTATCTGCCCAGCGCCCCAGACGTCCTCCCCTGGATGGGCATGGGGAACCCCCCCGCGACCCTAATAGAGGATAAAGCAGATGAATGAATGAATTATCTTCCTCTTAATGCTGCATGAGTTTCAGGGGGGGGTTCCCCATGCCCTTCCAGAGAAGACTAATGCTGAGTGCTGAGCAGATACACCAATCCATCGCTGGGTGCACCAACATACTATATAGATGCAATAATAGCAGACAATTCACCTTGAATCCATGTTTTTGGACTGTGGGAGGAGAACCCGGAGTAAACCAACGTGGACACGGGGAGGACATGGAAACTCCATCCAAACTGAGATTTAAACCTGGATGCCCAGTGCTGAGAGGTGGACCTGTTCACCGTCGCGTCATTTTGACCCACCTCTGACCCACTCAGGTCTAACCTCCACATCAGTCCCAGCCTTCTGTGGTTCTCTGGTCTGTCCTGGGACGGTCAGTTCTGTACTTACAAATAATAAACTTAATGCCTTTTCAGATGCGTTTGTTGAGCGGGCCGGCAGCCGGAGAACTCAAATCGAGTTAAAGTGCAACGTTATCTGAGATCAGATCGGGGTGTCGGTCCGATCCCAGCTGAGCGTGCCTTAAATCATACAATAAACAGTGAGCACTTTAAAAAACACGGATTTATAAAGAGCTTCTCTCATATGAACTCTCCCGGCTCATTAACATTATACTTTATACTTCACTGGAGTTCTGAGGACCGCTGCTCTGAGGTTACACCACCTCAGAAAAGCCACCCAGATATTCACACAGTATTAAACCTGATGCTCAACTTGTCCTTAAAGTCCTTTAAGTCGCACCGCAATGCACCATGGGTACACGATAAACCAGCAGAGGGTGCAAGTCATTTATATATTTGTTTTCTAAGCACTTTATCTCAATAAGGAGGGGGCGGGGAGGGGGGCCTCAAGGCTAACCCGGTGCTGAGTGGGTAAAAAAGTGGGTGGGAACAGCCTGGACTGCACACACACACACACACACACACACACACACACACACACACACACACACACAGAACCTTGTTTTTAATGCATTGTGAGGACATTACATAGACTACTATTAATTACACAAACCCTTAACTTCCAATACTAATACCCTCACATTAACCAGCAACTAACCATAAACATAAACAAACATTAGTTTACTTTAGAACTGAATTATGTAGTTGTGAGGACCGGCTTACAATGCAGTGACGTGAGATTCCTACAGTGTGTGTAAACAGAATTTTGGTTCCCACAACATAGACCTGCCAAAAACACACACACACACACACACACACACACAATAAATACGAAATACACACACGTTTATTAAAACACTCTTTTCTGTATCTATTACATTTGATCATGACATCTTTGACGTTGTTTGCACATTACATCTTTAAGTCTTTGTGTTACGAAAATTATATATATATATATATATATATATATATATATATATATATATATATATATATAGTGGCAGCACGGTGGCTTAGTGGTTTAGCACGTTCTCCTCTCAGTGCTAGGGATTCCCGGTTTGAATCCCAATCTGGGTGGAGCTTCCATGTTCTCCCCGTGTCCGCGTGGGTTTCCTCCGGGTTCTCCGGTTTCCTCCCACAGTCCAAAAACATGGATCAAGTCAAATGAGTTCTCCAAATTGCCCCATATAGAGTGTGTTTGAGTAAGTGTGTGCCCAGCGATGGATTGGTGCCCTGTCCTGGATGTATACCCTGGATGGGCATTGGGACCCCCGCGACCCTAATAAAGGATAAAAGCAGAAGATAATGAATGAATGAATAACCCTATATATATATATAAAAATAGTTTGTATAAATAGTTTATATCATTATATCAGTGGAGTTATATATGATATAGAGTTATATAATCTGGAGGAAGATAAACTGAAGAATGCGCCGCTTCTACAGCGAAACCGAGAGGAAGCCTGCTAGATGACAGAGGTGGGCGGGGATAACGGGCATCCTGTTGCCCGCTCGACCAATCCCGCAGCAGCGGGCGCCTGTCGATCACGTTTCGCGCTCCCGGAGCTCGCACCTGATTGGCTGGCGTGTCGGCAAATAACAAGTTGAGAGTTTCCAGTCGGCTGAGCCGCGGCGCTGCGCTGCGTCTGCTTTGATCCGCCAGAGTTTGGGGATGAGGACCGCGGGGGGAGGACAGGGGGACGGGAGGACGGCGAGGGGAGCGCAGGAGGACGGAGACCGGGAGACGCGCGGTAAGCTTTCACCCTGATGACCGTGGGATTCGTTCTTGCTGACGTCATCGGTGGCCGTGCGGCTCGCGCGGGGCGCGTTCCGGGCGGCGGGGGCTCGCGGAGGGGCGCTGTGCGCGCGCGCGGGTTCCGCGTGACGTGAACATGTTCTCCCCTCTGATGTGCAGATCGCCTGCGGTGTACGTCAGCCATGCCGCGCGGGGGAGCCTCGGTTCCTCACTCTGAGCAGAGCAGGAGGACCAGAGGAGAAGCCGGTGAGCATCCTCATCATCCTCATCCTCATCCTCATCATCCTCATACTCATCATCCTCATCATCCTCATACTCATCATCCTCCTGTGTTTAGCTGTGTGTACAGCAGCAGCAGTGTATACTGTACATACTGTATATACTGTACAGCACCATGTGTAATGTGCATATAAATAATGCATGCCCTTATAGACTTATACACACTCCATCAGTCACGCTTACAGCATGGTTTCACCTTAAAGATGCAAAAACAGAGACACCAGTGCAGCTGTTAATCACAG
>JAFMOD010001181.1:138709-178227 GCA_019802435.1 Corydoras maculifer
ACTCTGTACTACATGTTGCACCTATACACAGTCTATACTACGTGATCAAGCAGTATATACTCTATACTACATGATGCTCCTGTATACACTCTTTATTACATGATCCAGCAGTATACATTCTATACTACATGATGCACCTATATACAGTCTATACTACGTGATCCAGCAGTATACACACTATACTACATGATGTTCCTGTATACACTCTGTACTACATGATGCAGGAGTATACAGTCTATACTATGTGATCCAGCAGTATACACTCTATACCTTGTGATGCACCTGTATACACTCTTCTACATGATGCAGCAGTATACACTATACCAGAGAATGCACCAGTGCACACTATACTAAACAATGCAGCAGTATACAGTCTATACTCCATAATGCATCAGGGTACCAGGACTGAGAAACACTTCTATAATACACAGTGTTTTAGTATGCACCATGTTATAAACCTTAGTATTGTCACTGTACTACATACAGCATCTGTACATATGTAACACTGTAGGATGCATCAGTATTCAGTATATTCTGAGTTGTACTCTGCATTAGGGTGTATAGTATTCTATAGAGTGCAGCTGTATGCAGCGCTTCAGTATAAACACCACACTATATGCTGCACCAGGACGTTTTGCACTAAAGAACTAAAGATAATGTCGTTCTGTCATTTGTTTGAAATTTGTCCGTTTTATATATATATAGTAACTCAGACGTCATTGCACTAACATGGTTCTACAGATATCGTTCCTCAGTCCCTGTCCTCAGTACAGATACGTCTAAGTTGCCCCATCGTTCCGGCGCTGCGCTCTAGTACCCATCTCCACCGCTCTGAATGAGACCATTAAGATCCAGGCAGTAATCTTCTCTCACGCTCCCCGTCCTCGGCGGGCCATCCGATCGGCACCTCCTGCTGATCAATGAGGGCCGAGTGGTGTGATAAATCTCTCCACTTCTCTGCAGCAGCCCATTATAAGAACCACGCATGTCCAGTGTCCCATGTGACCGCTGCCCAAGGTTTAATGCCAGGCTATATCGGACGGACGGTCGGGCAGCCGGGGGAGTCGAGAGGTGAAACGTGAAGCGCGCAGCGCGCAGCGACTCGCAGTTGATCCCACTGAGCCCGCACAGGGTTTACGAGGCAGCCGTTCGGCGGTAAATAGGGACGAGAATAGGGCAAAAACGGCAGGGGGATCAGGTAAGGCTCAGCTTTTGTTTTCTCATTCGGACCGGCGGTTTAAACAGGAGGATTATCCCGCTCTTGGGAAATGCAGACAAGTCCAGTGTGACCTCTGCAGCTGGTGTAAACGGTTTAAAACAAACGGGAGCAGCTTTACTGGGGAGGGGGTAGTTACAGGGTTGGTATAAAAAAAACCCCAAGTATAATAATCCCCCTCTGTTCCATTGGGGTCATCGTTAAACAGCCGTACAGGCTCCTAATGGTCGAAATCCGATAGACAGGAATGGATTATTGGGGTGACTTGGGTACGAGGGGAGGGGGGTGCTCGAAAACGGACGAGGTGTGAACGCGTGGAACACGTTGACAGACGGGTGTGACATGCTTGCGGGATTAGCTGCCCCGCTGGCACGATGCTGCCGGCCTCTTAAAATAGAGGGAGATGGGGATAGTGTGGAAAACAAAAGCCCCCGCCTCAAGCGTCCGCTCGGAGCGCCGACACCGCAGAGATGGCCGTGACGGGAGCTGACGGTAAGAGTCATCGCGTGAGAGCAAGCGGTCGGTTCCGGAGGTTCGAACGTGTCTGTGGCCGTGTGGGAACGCCGAGAGGAACGTGAGGGCTGGTCGGAGGGCGTGGGTGAGGGTCGCTGGATGATGAGGATGGATGTTCGTTGACATGGCGGGATGTTGGTATGGACGCTTTATGAGGGTTGCCGCTGTCGTGGTTGATCCCCTCGCCTTCTTGATGAACCTGAGGGCAACTCTGCAACTTTAAAACAACAACATCAGGATTTATTTCTTAATAATCAACTTAAAAAATGATAAAATTGCTTGGCGGCACGGTGGCTTAGTGGTTTAGCATGTTCGCCTCTCAGCATTAGGGATTCCCGGTTCGAATCCCCATCTGGATGGAGTTTCCATGTTCTCCCTGTGTCTGCGTGGGTTTCCTCCGGGTTCTCCGGTTTCCTCCCACAGTCCAAAAACATGGATCAAGTCAATTGAGTTCTCCAAATTGCCCCATATAGAGTGAATGTGTGTGAGTGAGTGTGTGTCCAGTGATGGATTGGCGTCCTGTCCTGGGTGTATCTGCCCAGCGCCCGAGGCGTTCTCCCCTGAATGGGCATGGGGAACCCCCCCGCGACCCTGATAGAGGATAAAGCAGAAGATAATGAATGAAGGATTAATAAAATCATGGACGATCAATAGCCATGACAGGATTCCAGCCGTCGAGCGGCTCATGGGAACCCTCCGGGAACTTATCCGGCTCCGGGACGCCCCCCGTCTTCAGCCTGGTGTTGGGTGGTTTGGGTCGTGCAGCTGTGCGGGGCAGTGTGCGAGACGGGGACGTGTCTGGAATGCTGTGGGAGGAATGCAAACCTTGACATTTCTTTCTGAGAAAGGGCAGCGGAGGCTGGCACCCCCTGGCACCCGGCCCGAGCTGCTTTTAAAGGGGATGCTGTGCGGCCGCAGCCAAAACTGAGTGCATCCATCGTCATGGAAACATGAGGGTTTTTTATAGAGCAGAGTGACCTACTAACCAGCTTTCCAAAGAGTGTGCTCCAGAAACACACCTGCTTCTGAACGGCTATTTGTAGCACTAATGTTGAGAACCTGCTGAAATCACACACACACACACACACACACACACACACACACACACCATGTTTAATGTTCCAATGCTGACTGTTTATAAATTGGATGCACCTGATGTCAGCAGTGAGATGGAACCAGACGTGTTTTTGGTGTCGCCCGCAGAAATGCCCCGTCAGTTCCCCAAAATCACTCTGAGCGACGTGGACGAGGAGGTGCGCCTCTTGGCGGAGAAGGTGTATGCTTCGGCCCTGAAAGATGAAGAGACCAAGGACGCCATGTCCATGTACACGGTCCCCGAGGACTGTCCCATCGGTCTGCAGCAGGCCAAGGAGCGGGAGCTGCTGAGGGAACTCGCGGAACAGCATTCGGAGGAGACCGCAAAGAGGTCGGAACGTAACCCGGGAACCCAATCCCGCTCGTGTGTACAGTGTCTTGTTGTAAACTTGGTGTAAAACTGCCCAATAATCAATTTGTGTTGGGACGCACAGGAAGAAGAGTTTGAAGATCATCCGATCTCAGTCCATGCAAATCCCGGTTTGTGTGGACTGGGCGCGAGCCTCGCCCACGCCGCTCGTATCTCCTTCCTCCACCTGCCCCTCCATACCGGACACCTTCCCCGAGTACCAGAGAGTCACCATCAGTGGAGATTACTGCGCCGGGGTGAGTCTGACTTCTGATTTGTGGTTTTGAGGTTCTCTCAGCTGATGAATTAACCCGGGGGGCCGCCGCCACGTCTGACTTCAGATCACCGTGGAGGACTACGAGCAGGCGGCCAAAAGTCTCCTGAAAGCTCTATTCATTCGGGAGAAATACTCCAGGCTGGCGTACCACCGATTCCCCCAGACCACGGCCAGGTTCCTGCGCAGTGCCGAGAACCTGAAGTGGAGAGAGGAAGACGACGTCCTTCCAGGTAGAACGTCTTTTTCTGTTACGCTTTCGGGCCGATTGCCCCGTTCCGGCGAGTCACTTCGTTCCATACCATTTGCCTGCAGATATTTGCCCCTGCCCACGAGAAGGGGAGGACCCCTATAGCACGGAGAACATTCCGGAGGACCTGGACTACGAGCTGAGGATGAGGGACGGGATTATACATGTGTATGAGAACGCCGAGGCTCTCCGGGCCAACAGACCCCACTGCCTGCCTTATCCAGACCTGGAGACCTTTGCCATCGACATGAGCCACGTCCTGGCCATGATCGTGGACGGGCCGACGTGAGTGTGGTTAGGCACATTTTCTGAACAAGCGGTATAAAGGTGTATACCTCAAACCACTGGGTGTGTGTTGCAGGAAGACCTACTGCCACAGGCGCCTGAACTTCCTCGGCTCCAAGTTCTACCTGCACGAGATGCTCAACGAAATGGCCGAGCTGAAGGAACTTAAGGGGGTCCCACACCGGGATTTCTATAACGTCAGGAAGGTGAGAATAGGCACTCAGAATTCTTGAGGAGTTTGATGTATCTTCAGGTGGAAACTACAAGAACGCCACCCCCTACTGTTACTATGTTCTCTAGCTTTGGCTGGACCACCCGCATATGTCAAGACCTAGGGGTATGAGGTCATTTTAACCCATTTTGCCATAGGGAGCGTTCACAAAAAAAAAAAAAAAAAAAATTTTTTGAGAGCCAGTGTCCCCTGAGAGTATTCACCTCCTTGTGGATTACACAGTTATGAAGGTCGCCATTGTATACAGTGGTAGTCTTAGGGGTTGGTGGTGTTGGGCTATTGATCTGAAGGTTGTGGGTTCAAGTCCACCAACAATTTCGAACATGGTTCCTGAGCAAGGCCCTCAACCCATGTTGCTCCAGGGGTTCTGTGTCATGGCTGACATCATGTTGGGGTACCTGTGAGGATCAATCAGGTTTGTAGTAATGAAGTGCCAAGGGAAGAGGTTGATGTCAATTGCTTTGAGGCAACGGTAAAGCATGGTGAGGGCGGGATAATAATGGCGTGAATTTCGTCCGACTGCAGGTGGACACTCACATCCACGCCGCTGCCTGCATGAACCAGAAACATCTCCTCAACTTCATCCAGACCACCTACAAGACCGATGCCGAGCGGGTGGTCCTGGAGAAGTCCGGCCAGAGACTGACCCTCAAGCAGGTCTTCAACGACCTCAGCATGGACCCTTATGACCTCACCGTGGACTCGCTGGATGTGCATGCTGTAGGTAGACGACTCCTCACCCGGGGTTCCGGCTCCGGTAGCCTGTGGTTTGACTCGGTTCTCTTCTCCTTTGCAGGGCAGGCAGACGTTCCACCGCTTCGACAAGTTCAACTCCAAGTACAATCCCGTGGGGGCCAGCGAACTGCGCGAGATCTACCTGAAAACCGACAACCATATCAAGGGAGAATACTTTGCCCGATTGATCAAGGTACGTCCCGTGCCCTTCTCAGATTCCGGTTCTGGACCTCGGACTTGTCGTTCTAACAGTCCTTGTACGTGGATCTCAGGAGGTAGCTCACGACCTGGAGGAGAGCAAGTACCAGCACGCCGAGCCCCGGCTGTCCATCTACGGCCGCTGCCCAGAGGAGTGGGAGAGCCTTTCCCATTGGTTCATTCAGCACAAGGTGCACTCACCCAACATGCGCTGGATCATCCAGGTGCCCAGAATATAGTAAGTTTAAATCTAAAGCGAGGGGCTTTTAAGATACAGACATGTTGACGTTCTGACGCAGAAGATCACGCCTGTGTTTTTTTTTTTTACTCGTCACCTGATCCACCTTCCTCGCAGTGACATCTTCAAGTCACGGAAGCTGGTCCCCAACTTCGCCAAGATGCTGGAGAACATCTTCCTTCCGTTGTTCGAGGCCACTGTAAATCCTCAGAAGCACAAAGAGCTGCACGTGTTCCTCAAATACGTGAGTCCAGGTTCCAGCCGCCGATTCTCTGCTTTAGAGGTGGAAGATTTGAAGATTCTAAACATCTGATCTCCAGCCCCTGATCTCCTGTTCTCACATTTACCATCCATGTCCAGCTCCACCTAACGTAGATGGAATTTGTAATTCTAGATGGACTGTAGTCCATCAGTTTCTCGATGGTCATCTTCATTGAGTACTCTAATGATCAGGACCCCCACAGAGCAGGTACCATTTGGGTGGAGGATGGGGTTGGCACTGTAGTGATGTGGTGGTGGTGTGTGTTGCTGGTACGAGTGGATCAGGCTGCTGGAGTTTTTTTTTAAGCTTAATAATACACTGTATTAGACACATCTACCGTATTGCGCCACCTTGTGGATGTAGAATCAGATCCAGTACTGAGAAACCTCCTCCACCCAAACAGCACCTGATTTGTATTTAGAGAAACAGATCTGAAGCAGTCTGCCATCGTAGAACTACAAAGTCCAGGTTCAGTACACCCCTCTGCACACTGTCCTTTTTAAAGGTCACGGGCTTCGACAGCGTGGACGACGAATCCAAGCACAGCGATCACATGTTCTCCTACAAGAGCCCCAAACCGGAGCAATGGACCAGCGACGAGAACCCGCCTTACAGCTACTACCTCTTTCACATGTACGCCAACATCATGGTTCTCAACAACCTCCGAAAGTAAGTGGCTCGTCCGCCGCGTCCGCCGCATCCGCAGCGCTCAGACAGGAAATTCCATTAGATGGAGAGAGAGAGCTTCATTAGGAAGGAAGGAGCCTCTCACCGCTGACGTGTGGTGAAGCAGGTTCATCCTAATTGCTCCACTAGAGAAAGTGGTTTCATGGCAGGGATAAGAGAGAGAGAGAGAGACTCTGAGGATGAGAGCTGAGTAAAGTGTGAGAGGCTTTAACCATGACGTGATCAAAAGTATTGGGACGCCTCCTCCACCCTGGCTTTCCACCAGATTTCAGGGGGTGGGTCTGTGGGAACATCCACCCATCATCCAGACGAGGGTTTGGGAAGGTCACACACTAATGATGGCTGGGGTTGAGATCAGGGCTCTGTGAGGACCAGTCGATGTCCTTCCCACCGCTCTCAACCTCCTTCCATAGGGAATCACAGCTGTTGGCATTAGGGGGCGCCACAGCGGATCGTTACCTCGTACCTTCCTCGATCACCCTGACAACGTCTCTCCTCCTCCCGGGGGGTGGCTCCATCCTCAGCATCCTTCTGCCGATTTAAACCTCACATGTTTAACGTCCTCCCGGTTTCCGCGTTCTCCCCGCGTCCATGTGAGTTTTCTCCGGGTTCTCCGGCTTCTTCCCACAGTCCCAAAACATGGATTAAAGGTGAATAGGCCCTGTATAGAGTGTCCGTGTGAGTGAGCGTGCCGCCGGCGACGGATTGGTGCGGTACGTGGACGATGCAGTGTTGTGTAGGTCTGATTGTGTGTCCGTGTGAATGCAGGGAACGTGGCCTGAGCACCTTTCAGTTCCGTCCACACTGCGGTGAAGCCGGTTCCATCACTCATTTAGTCTCGGCCTTCCTCACGGCGGACAACATCTCGCACGGCCTCAACCTCAAGAAGGTGAGACGGCTTCGGCTCCGGATCCGCCGCCTGAATCTGATTATCATATTTAAATGCAGTGTGTGCGTACTCGCCGTCCGAGGCTCCAGTCCATTTCCGGTCTGTTCATTACAGAGTCAAATCTGAAATCAGTAAAAAACTGAGGTGATGATGTCAGACGTCGACGCCACGGTGGTTCTGCTGCGATTTATCGGTTATTATCACGACGCGATACCGATTTCATTAAAATCGATGATAACATCTCTGCTCCGATGAATCGTCCCGGCCCTGATTCCTCATCATGCTGCCTCTGCGCTTGTCCTCAGAGCCCCGTGCTGCAGTACCTCTATTACCTCGCCCAGGTCCCCATCGCCATGTCCCCTCTGAGTAACAACAGCTTGTTCTTGGAGTACTCGAAGAACCCACTGCGAGAGTTCCTGCACAAGGGCCTCTGTGTGTCCCTGTCCACTGACGACCCCATGCAGTTCCACTACACCAAGGTCAGACGCTCGCCGCCGAACAACCCACCCCACTGTATGACCCCCTGTATGGGTTTGCGGGTTGTCCTAACGTTGTGAGGTCATTTAGGAGGCACTGATGGAGGAGTACGCCATCGCCGCGCAGCTGTGGAAGCTGAGCACCTGCGACCTGTGTGAGATCGCAAGAAACAGTGTGCTGCAGAGCGGCCTATCCCATCAGGTTAGGATCGCAGGGCATATACATACGTACTGTGTGTGTGGGGGGGGGTAATACATAATAATTAAGACATTATCTAAAAGCCGCTGTTGTCCACAGGAGAAGAAACACTTTCTCGGCGCCAACTACCTGCAGGACGGCCCCGAGGGGAACGACATCCGGCGCACCAACGTGGCGCAGATCCGCATGGCGTACCGACACGAAACACTGTGCAACGAGCTGAGCTTCCTGGTGGACGCGGTGAAGTCCGTGGCCCTGGGCTCCCAAATGTAGTGACAGCACGCCATCCACACTCACGCCCGCGCCCGCTGTGTGACCGTGACTCTGTCCATACACAGCCATACACACATCCATGCATGCTGCCTTTAATGCGGGGGCCACCAGGGCCCCTGGACTTACTCTACTTGACCGCCGCAGCTCAGGTTAGTGAACGGAATAGCCGAACAAATCGAAAATCCTGCCGCACTGAGTGTGTTCACATCGTCAGGTGATCAGGGTTCCCTCGTCCAGACCCGCAGCGTTTAGATCGCCTATTGTTTTTATAAATGACCGGGTTCAGAACTGTACGGTGGACGGCTGTGTGCAGGGATAGGCTGGAGTCGTTATTTAAAGTTGAGTTGTTTTAGTTGTTTTTCTGGTGTTTGGGTTCAATAAAGTGTTGGTCGATCGTTCTCTGAGGCGTGGTGACGGTTCGGCGGCGTGTGTTAGGTTCGCGGTGGTTGAGGGACAGCACTCGTGCCGGTGTGTCTGCGGTCGCGGCGACAGGAAAAAAGGCGCAATACGCACAATCAGCATCTACCAGTTCTCTTAACGTACAACAACACTAATCAGCGCATGACGCACCGTTCCATTTAAAAGCCAGATGGCGCTCTGACTTTGGCTGATTGCTCTTTGAGCGGTGCAGCTACCGGGACTTAATGAGGTTCTCTATGTTACTGTGAATGGAGAACCCATGATACACGAGTGTGGTCAGATTTAATAGCATTCTATAGTTCTATTTAGCGTTTATTGGCGACCGCCGTCTGACCGTTGACGTCTGGAGAGATTGTGTTCAGTCGGCGGTGCACCTGGGTTCATAGCAACACGCCAGAAATGCTCCCGAACACGCCTCATGGCGAGACGGCCACGCCCCCCCCCCCCCCAATCTGCGCAGCTATATTCACGCACAGCGTTGCTATTTAAACGACGCAGGAGGAAGCTGTGAGCGTAGGTCGGTAGGTGAGGTACGGCCTGCGTCTCTGGTCGCTGGTTCGAATCCGTTTCGGTTCTAGACCCTCACTCCGGCCTACGGGACAATCTCCATCCTCCCTTCACTCTGTTTATCCAAAGACACACACCCCCCCCCAACCCCGCCCCACCCTCTCGAACCGTTCTCCGCCAGCAAGAGAGTTTGTAGTGAGCGTCAACCTCACCATCATGGTGCAGATTCCGTCTCCGACTTCAGAGCAGTTTCAGGAATCGGCTTAAAACTCATCGTTCTCCGGGGGCGTCGGCTAGAACAAAAAAACATAACGTCAGGAACCAGAACATTAGAACACTGATGGTGATTAATAGGTTCCTGTGTAACTTACTGTCTCTTGGTGTTCTCACGCGTGGACGTCTCTCCGGATGAAATCCGTAGTGTGTTAGTGACACCTGGTGGTGAGGTTGTAGACGGCAGTCTGATTATCCTGAAGTTGTAAACACACTCACTGTCAGTCTTCCATGCAGGTGTGCATGCGTCCTCACTGTAGCTTGTGATTTTTGCACCGAGCCTCGCCTCCGAGGAGACGGAGCCGAGCCGGAACGTGGCATGCCGTAATCAGAGTCCCAGACTCCAGAACGTTTGTGTTTTGTTTTTTTTTAAATCGGGAGAAAAAGCTTTGGGATCTGAGACGGTGAACAATGCAGAACACTGACACTGTGCGCAGAACCACAGGATCCAGGAGATCTGAAGCAGAAGGCCATCGTACTGTGTTGGGGTGGGGAGGTGGGGGGTGGGGGGTCCTGTATGTGCGCCATATTTATTCTGAACTTTACAAGCTGCTACATCTAGTGGCCTTTTCACGGAACATAGCTCTTAGAATGATTGCACATGCTATAGAATATATACTGACCGGACCCGTGTGACCGTGTGCACACCCCCTGCTTAAAGTCCACGTTTTGATGTGTATGTGTGTGTGTGTGTGGGGGGGGGGCTGAACGTTTTAATGCAGCTTCTGAACAGGCAGGGGGAACCAATCTAGAACATTTGCAAAAGGACAAACGTACTGGGATACTTTGTCAGAACAGTTTAGGGAAGGCCCCGTTCCTTACGCAGGCATAAATGGGGGGGTTTGGTGAGGAAGGTCAACACCGCAGGGCCGTTACCTCAGACACAAATCCCCAACATCCCCAAAAAAGTCTGTAGGCACCTCGCTATGCCTTCCAAACAATTCAACAACAGTTTGGGGAAGGCCCTGTTCCCCATTAAAACATGATTAAGTCCTTTAACAAAAAAAAAATGCACCCAATTAGTCCACATAGAGCCCTGATCACAGCTACACCCTGATCTAGTACCCTTGGGATGAACTAGAACTGCGATTGTGAGCCAGGTTCTATCGTCCAACACCAGAGTCAAAGCTCACAAACATTCTTTCTGAAAAATGGGCCCACGAGGTCAGGCACCTCACCATACCTTCTGGACAGGTGTAGAACAGTTTGGGGAAGGCCCTGTTTCCCGTAAACACATGGATTTGATTGGTCCAGACAGAACGCTGATCTCTATACCATATATTTTCTTTAAGAGAACTAGATCGGACCCGTGTCTGAGGTCGGCTAGATAGAAAAAATCCAAAATAAATAATCCATAGACACAGAATCCTGTAGAAAGCCCTGACTGTAGAGTGGGAAGTGTTCATCAAAGTGGGGGCAGTTAGCTTCATACCCCTAAAAAAAAAAAAAAAAAAAAAACTCAAGACGTGGTTTAAGCAGGGAGTCCGATTAATCTGCCTGAGTCTGTGATCTTAAAGTATGAATATATAAAGTATATATATCAGATTCTGCTCTTTAGGAATATCAGAGACGTTTCTTTATACTGTTATAGTCGACAATAAACAGTTTTCAGGACATGTCCTTTTCAAACTGAAGACTTTGGCTTTGCATGCTGTGGTCAGTATGTCCGATTCCAAGGGGAGCGTCATTCCCCGCACGAGCCAGGCCATACAGCACGATGCACCATCATTTCTCAGGATGGAGCTGAGGAAGGACAGAGGCCGGACGGCGAGGAGTGCAGCGTTTAAAAGTGTAATTCAGATCCAAACGCCAAAATAAACGCCAACAAACGTGATGGTTGTGTCCAACTTTAAATACTGAGCTTTAATGACCGGTGGAACCTTCACTCTTACGGCCTACGGTCAGTATGTACTCGCTCACTTCGGATGCATACTGATTCATCATGCTACTGTTTATTTCGGACGCAGAGTCATTTGAATACAACTCCCCTTTCACTTCAATACAGGAGTCAAATGAGTGATTCAGTGATTCATTCAAAACAAACATAAATAGTTTATGAACAGAAGTATAAAGACGCCCCCTACGTATTCTGACATCACCCTTAAAGTTAGTTTCCGCCGGGAACTAACTTTGTTCTCCCTGTGTCTGCGTGGGTTTACTCTGGGTTCTCCAGTTTCCTCCCACAATCCAAAAACATGGATTCAAGGTGACTTGCTGCACTAAAGTGCTCCTGTCTAAATTGCCCCTATATATCGTGTGTAAAAGTGAGTATGTTACCCAGTGTTGGTTTGGCTCCGTCTCCTGGGTGATTGAGATGTGACAATATATAAGTTGGTTTCCCCCCTTTTTTGCAGCTTTAAAGGCTTTCTGTGGATTTTGGAGTGCAGGCCGATGATTAAGGTGGTGTCCTAATACTTCTGTCCACATGCAAGTGAAATCGGTAACGCGTTCCGTTTCACAGAATATGTACCAAGGAAAAGCTAAATAAATTAATACATTTGCCCCGGGGCAGTAACAATCATACGAGCAGTGCGTTCAGTAGGGAAGCCGGTTAGGACGTCGCCGCGTTCTCGTCCTCAGGCTCCACGTGGACCCCCACATATTCGTCCTTCACCGTATCCCCCGGAGACACTTCCACGTCCTCCCCACAAACCTCGGCCTCTATGCACTCCCCCTTCTGCTGGCCAGCTGGACTGAAGCAGAACCTGCGTCTGGAACCAGAAGCACGGATGGTGATCAGGTGAGGAGGTTCTCGACACCTGCGCTGCTGAGTAACGGGGATCAGTACTCACAGTTTGTAGTACAGCACAGCGACCACGAAGACCGTCAGGAAGCTGAGGATGGTTGCTAGTGAGACGATTAATCCAGCTGTAAGAAATTAAAAGGAGGTGAGAGACCTGCTCAAAGAGACGACACGGCGGAAGCTAGAACGTAAGGGAACCAACCTCCGATGGCGGAGGCCTGACTGCTGTAGGCTTGCGGTTCTCCAACTTCTTTCGGGGCGTTCAGCGAGTATAAGGGAGCGATGGTGGGTGAAGTCGGTGTAAGTCTCGGATTAGAAGTTGTGGACGGCGGAGGCGCCTTCGTGCTGGTGTGGGGATGAAGCGTATCCCATAATACTTGTGCCTCAAACTCTGCAGGGGGCAATTAATCAGTAATTAGTGCACAGGAAGTCTGCTGCATTTGGTTATTACATCATCTTCCACTGAATCGGAGGTGGGGGGACAGGGCACCTTTCTCACTCACACAGACACACAGGGGCAATTTAGAGGAGTCAATTCAACTTGAATTCATGTTTTTGGGACGTGGGAGTAAACCGGAGAACCCACGCGTCCACCGAGAGAACGTGAAAACTCCGCCCAGTTCGGGATGCAATCCTCGATCCCCAGCGCTGAGAGGCGGATGTGAGAACCATGACACCACAGCGCCACCACCCTGCTGTTAAGTGATTTTTTATTATGTATTATTAAAGGAAGGTGGCTTAGTGGTTTAGCACGTTCGCCTCTCAGCACTTGGGATTCCCGGTTCGATTCCCCATCTGGGTGGAGTTTCCATGTTCTCCCCGTGTCCGCGTGGGTTTCCTCCGGGTTCTCCGGTTTCCTCCCAGAGTACTAAAACATGGTTCAAGTGAATTGAATTCTCCAAATTTCCCCATATAGAGTGTGTCTGTGTGAGTGAGTGTGTGCCCAGCGATAGATTGGTGCCCTGTCCTGGGTGTTTCTGCCCAGCAACCGAAATGTCCCCCCCCCCCCCCCACGACCCTAATAGAGGATAAAGTGAAAGATAATAAATAAATGAATTATTAAAGGAAACAAATCTGTGTGTGTGTGTGTTTGTGTATATGTGTGTGTGTGTGTGTGTGTGTGTGTGTGTGTGTGTGTGTGTGTGTGTGTGTGATCCTTCTCAAAAACAGTAGGAAAACAGAACACATGACTCAGCTGGAGGCTCCACTGAACTCCCCACAGAGAGAACGGAGAACCAACCTGTGGAATTAAAACAGAAGACGCCAAATTTGGCGAACAGATCCGCGCGCCACGTCACCATCCCCACTCCACCCTGCCCACAGTTCGGATTGGCGCGGATGCGGGGAACGACGGCGACTTGTTCGTCCACCCACCCGTACCTGGAGGAGAAAAGAGAACTCACTGTACAGGGGCACGGATTTAAGACCCTGGATCATAAACTGCAATGATTTGGGACGGAACCTACTTGCACGTCTCCAATCCGCGTCTGAGCGCATGTTCCACTTGTGACTTGTTGGCCATGGACACACCCAACCGCTGACACACGTCTCGCGCTACCGACGCGTTGAAGGCGTAGGCGTCTGACTGCAGGGCCTGGAACACGCCGTAGACGCTGCGCTTGGGGTAGACTGCAAAAAAAATGGGAAAACAAAAGAGAGTTGGACCGTATTCAGGTGGTCGACTGCAGATTAGATCTGTGGAAGCAGTTCTACATTACAGTATGTACTGTGATCTCTGATGATCAGGAACCCCACAAAACCATCACAGAGCAGGTTTTATTTGGGTGGTGGATGGTTCTCAGCATTATGGACACCAGTGTGTTAGCGTGTCTTGTTAGTACAAGTTGATCAGACAGGGCGGTGCAACAGGACCGCCAACCAAACGTGTCTAGTCAGCAGCATCACAGAGCATCCCGTCATCACTGATGAAGGATCAGAGGATGACGGACACAAACTGTGAAGCGACATGAGCTACCCTATTGAATTTTACAGCTACAAGGTGGAAGTGTCTGATACAGTGTACCAAATGTCTGATTCACCACCCAAATAACAGGTACAGAATAAAGCGGACTACAGGATGTTATTTTAGAACTACAAAGTCCATCTTTAAGGATGGAACTGATTAAATAACCAGTGAGTATGTATTTACTGCACCCTTAAATTACACAATGCTTTAGGGAGGTTAACCATAATGTCCACTTATATGTAGACAGCTTGTAATTAGGTGTTGTATTTAATGTAATCTCAGGGAGTAAACATAAGAAAATTGCTCCCTAATTTGTGGAAACACCAAAATATAAAGTGGGAAACACAGATATTGTATATATACACACTGAGTGAAGTGAGCACATTGGGCATTGCCCCGGTACACGGCACCTGGGGGCAATTTGGGTTAGGCACCTTGCCCAAGTGCACTTGGTGGGACCGGGAATCGAACCAGGGACCTTTGGGTCACAAGGCTGGTTACTTAACTACAACCCTACATGATGTGACAGCGAAGTCGATAACAAGAGCCCTGACCTGAGACATGCTGAAGGCTATAAACTAAACCAGATGCATCTTCCGATGTCATAAATCCCCCCCCCAGTTACCACCAGCTGCTCTTATTAAAGCCTTTAATAAAACAATATTAAAATAATTGGGGGCTGGAATCCCTTCCTCCTGTATAATAGCAGCCTTTGCTTATGGGGTTCCCACGACATCATCGGGTGTCTATGAGGTCGTGGGAAGCCGTCCCAATGATGTGGAGGCTGCTGTTGAACAAAGTTAATCTTAAAGACTGTTTTAAAGATTGTTTTAAAGTTTCAGTAAATCTGTAAAAGGGTGTGGTACCTGTGATCCCCGTGTCAGGGGTGAGCAGAGCAGATGGAAGGACGTGAGCCAGCAGCAGAAACAGTGTTGCAGCCTTCGTCATGGTGGATGGATCTCTCTCTCGCTGAGGTGTAACTCGGACTGAAGTGTGTCCAAGCGCCGGGAGTTATAGTGTCCGTCTCCCTCGGGGAGGAAGGTGGGGGCAAGTTGAAGGGGCGGTCATTCTGCCAAAGTCCCATGCAGAGTGTCATGACACGGCCAGAGTGTGAGAGGAAGAGGAAGCGGGAGGAAACCAGCATCTCTGATGAGGTCAGGAGGGATTGTGTGTTCTGCAGGCCGTGCCCAGCCTGAGGGACCGGTGCGTCCATTAGATAAGAGACGGGCAGCCAAGACCTCGCATTTTACACCAAACCGAGGGAATCTGAGGAGAGAACATTCCAAACCACACGCTGCATCATTAAAACAAACAAAATACTGACGTTGCACCGGCGCACATGAGCCATGACGCTGTTATGACGACCTCACGCAGGGTCACAGAGCTGCTGTGGGTTCTTCTTCAGTCTGCTTGGGTTTCCTCCACCATCTTAAGACGCCCTCAGGTGTGGAGATGCCTAACTGTCCTCATTATTCTGTCTGTTCCACGTCCGGATAAAGAGTGTCAAAGTGGAACGGCGATCAAAGGCGGAGCCAGAAAACCCACAGGTGAGCTCCGTTACCTCACTGGCTTCTCTGACTCCGCCTCTCGCCGCTCATAATCAAATTTCCATTGGCTGGAAGCTCCGGCGAAGCCACTACACATCATTCATTCATAAACAGAAGCTCATCAGGCCTCTGTGCATTCAATTCGATGATGCGAGCCGTCCATGAGGGGACCACTGAACTGTTCCGAGTTCAGCTCTTTAAGCAGTCGCTGCTAACAAAGTTTGTAAACGAACACAAGTCCTTCGAACCCGTATCGTTCAGAAGGTGAGCAGTGGAGTACCCCCCCCCCCCCCCCCCCCCCCCCCCCCCCCCCCCCCCCCCCCCCCCCCCCCCCCCCCCCCCCCCCCCCCCCCCCCCCCCCCCCCCCCCCCCCCCCCCCCCCCCCCCCCGCCAGTCAGGGCAGGTTCCGTTCACTTAGCCTTGGTCCAACCGCTCTTTAACACGATGGTGAACATACAGCGTACACCATGAGGCTGAACGTTTTATTTCCCGGAATCCTCCATCCTTCTGGACCGAAATCCCGGCTCCTGTGGTTTCACGGGTATAAAGGAAATGACGCATTATCACAGGGAAATATGCCGAGTCAGCAGCTGACGTTCTCAATGAGTTCTGAACTTTTGTTCCTTCCTAGTGTTTGGATATTATGACCTCTATCATTGTAATTCTGGTGAAGTGACCGGCCGATGAAACGTGGAAAAAGGCCAATCCAACACTCACCAACCTTGTAATTGACTATTAACTAATAAATATCAAGCTATTAAGTGATATTTTGTTTACAGTGCCTTCACTCAGAGGAATTAGTCCTACACATTTATATGAACGCAGCACCCAGGGAAGACATTAGGCACCTTGCCCAAGGGTACTTCAGTCGTAACACCTGGTTGGGAATAAGAATCAAACCGGAGATATCAGATTGGTGGATCATTCTCAATGCAGGTGTTCACACTAATACAGTAAGGCAGTGTCAGTGCGGTGCCAAGAATTATCCACCACCCAAATTGTACCTTTCCTGTGGTAACAAACTGAGGCTGTAATTGAATAGTAGTAGGAGCTGATGCACTCTAGATGTACCTAATAAAGTGGCCGGGGTGTTTGTGTGTGTGTGTGTGTGGGGGGGGGGGGGGATACCCTACGGGGGTCCAGCTTTAATGTTTCTAAAGCTAGAGTGATGCACTTGATATTGAACAACATTATCCAACCTGTCTGGTACCAACAACCACGCCAACGTCCAAAACTCAACTGGATTAATGGAAGATGTTTACGTGACCCCAATGATTTGATTGGCTAATATTTCCTCAAATAAACATCTGTTGAAAACTTGAAAGACTTCAGCTGCAGGTATGAACGCACCTTTATTAGAAGGTGAAGTGGCACAACAATAAACACAGACGTGCAAAAACCCTTACGCTTGGAAAAAAAAAAAAAAGTGCCCTTTAATGTCTGCCCCGTACACGATGGTGCCCTAAAGAGTCGTCAATCTCAGGAAAACAGAAACCACTCCTCACATCTTGCAAAATATTGCACGTAAGCATCAGAGTCCTACATCAGAGTCCTAATAAATAATGGCGTGAGTGATGAAGGTAATTAAAAAACCCCAGACCAAAAATCTAAGCTTTTTAAATAGTGAGCTCAGTTTGTAAGGCTTCATCTCACAAAACCTGAGAACTAGAACCGGGTACGAGTGGCAGAGTGACGTACGGAACCCTACGGGGAAAAGTGTGACGCCCTAAACCCAGCCGTGTCAGATATTTAAAGGGGGTTCCTGTTGGACGGAGGCATTAAGGCTACGGATGTGACATTGATACGTAAGTAAGTTCTCGAGGTTCTCGTCGGTTCTTTCGATTGCCTTGTCATGTAGTTGCACCTCGGTTCCTCGCTACTCGGTACTGGGCCCCTTCGATCCCACGCGCACACCAAAGAACTTCTTCTTGCCCGGAACGTTGGATTTCTCCGGCGAGGTGTCGGCATGGTCGCTGTAGACGTCGGTTAAGAAGTTTATGAGGTTGATGACGAACAGCAGACCAAGGAACAGAGTGAGGACGATCCACAGCGTCCGGTTCCGAGGGAAGATCTTGGGGCAGATGGATTCGAGGACTTCCAGTGCTCCTTCGTACCTGCCGTGGGGCGCAGAGAGAGGGAACGGAACGAGATGACTGCAAACGACGAGGCTTCTGAGAAGGTTCTAAGGTTAAAATGTAGGCTGTGAGACGTGAAGGAGGTACCTGCTGAGCTTCTTGTCCGTATCCAGCTCTTCCTCAGTCGCCTCCTCTGAGTCTGCTGGATGTTCATCCGGCTTCTCCTCCGACTCCTTGAGCTGCTGGAGTTCTTTGAGTTTCTTCAGACCTTCCTGATATCTGCAGAGGAGACAACGGAATGTGATGCAGAACCAAAAGTATACAGGCGTATAAAAAGTATACATATGCCCCCCCCACCCCATCCAATACATTCATTCATTCATTATCTTCCGCTTTATCCTCTATTAGGGTCTCGGTGGGGTTCCCCATGCCCATCCAGGGGAGAACGTCTCGGGCGCTGGGCAGACAGACCCAGGACAGGACGCCAATCCATCGCTGGGCACACACTTACTCACACAGACACGCTCTATATGGGGCAATTTTTTTTTTGAGAATTCAATTCATTTGATCCATGTTTTTGGACTGTGGGAGGAAACCGGAGAACCCAGAGGAAACCCACGCAGACATGGGGAGAACATGGAAACTCCACCCAGATGGGGATTCGAACCGGGAATCCCTAGTGCCGCTCCATCCAATACAGTAGAGTACATGTGTAATGACGTTGGCTCATTAAGGAAGTCATGTTCTTGGTTAGCGGTCATGTCGTTACCCTTTATTATAAGCTTCCTCTTCGATCTTGGCCTTGATCTCGGCTCTGATCTCGTCCAGATTACAGGAAACTTTGACGGGGTTGGCGGCATCAGCATCCTGCTCCGGAGCTTTTCCACTGCTTTGTTTTCACATAGAAAAAGAACAGTTAGCACCGAGGCCATTAACACGCCACGACCCAGATGCCCCTTCATTTAAAAGCCCCAGACTAAACGTCTATAGAATGATGATGATGATGATGATGATGATGATGATGAGAGGATGAGGCCCCAGGTCCCGAGAGGAGGCGCTTCGGTTCTTAATGGAGCAGAGGAGGAGAACAAGCTCCGGCTTTTTAACCAAACTATGCTCACCGAGTCCAAAGCCCGGCTTTTCTCAAACGCTGAGCCCAACGTTTAGATTAAATCTTTGAATCGCTTGAAAAAGCTGTTTTTATTTTTATAAGAGTCAGAGCCACTGGGTTACAGCTCCGCCTCCATTCTGCTGAACCTGCCACACGGTTCTGTGCTTCAGCGTTTTACTGTCTGGTACAGAGACGGATAAACAAGAGGATTAAATACAGTACCATGTTCTCAGTTCCACTGACAGTGAAGATGGACTTTGTGGTTCTGCAATTCCAGACTGTAGTCCATCTCTGTGTTCTACAGTACATACTGTGGACTCTGTTCTAATGGTCAGGACCCCAATAGCACCACCACAGAGCAGGGATTATTGGGTGGGTGATTTATTCCTATCCCAGCAGTGTCACTGAGGTGGAGAAATGAAACTACAGCTAAAACCCCCTCACTGCATCAGCATCACTGCAGAACTGACAATAAACAATCCACCACCCAAATGATACCTGTTCTGTGATGCTGCTGACCAACAGAGAACAGAGAACCAACAGGGGACTAACAACAACAGAGAAGACAGATGGACTACAGTCTGTAATTATAAAACTACAAAGTCCATCTATATGATAAGTGGAGGATATAGATGATGGGACATGTCCAAACTTTTGACTGATTCCAGGCTGGACTTCAGTTGAAAATGTTATAAAAGCCTCTTTTTCGTCCCAACGGAGCGTTTTCAGGAACCGTCGGATTTATCACTGAAAACAAGTGTTAATTTAACGAGATCTGGAGCTGGAGGTTTGATTCCTCTGCGTCTGATAAAACCCGAGTTCTGTAGGATGTGTGCTTCCTGTTCTTTATGTTTCGCTCAAATTGGCACAGAAAACGTCCTGCCGCGGCTGAATGACCCGACGGGGGGAACAATAAACATTACGGCCCCGGTGCTGATCTGTATTATGGTGGTACTTACTTGTCTCCGGGGGCTTGCTGTGCTGAATCCGAAGAGCCATCCGTCCTCATGCTGTTTGCTTCACACTGAATGAATCAGCAAGAACAGGATTATTAAGACGGCGCCACAATTAAAAAAAAAGAAATTACAGCACCGGTCAAAAGTTTGGACACGCCCCCTTCTTGCTTCATCATCTATTTCTTTCACTTATCATATAGATGGACTTTGTAGTTTTATAATTACAGATTGTAGTCCATCTGTGTTCTCTGTTGGTCAGCAGCATCACAGTACAGTTATCATTTGGGTGGTGGATTCTTTATTGTCAGTTCTGCAGTGACACTGATGCAGTGAGGGGGTTTTAGTGCAGCAGTAGTTTCATTTCTCCACCTCAGTGACACTGCTGGGATAGGACTAATGCACCCACCCAGTAATCCCTGCTCTGTGGGGGTACTATCGGGGTTCTGACCATTAGAACAGAGTCCACAGTATGTACTGTAGAAGACTAACAGATGGACTACAGTCTGATATTGTAGGACTACAAAGTCCATCATTACAGTCAGTGGACCAGTAACATGAGGGTTACACCCCTAACACTGGGTTTCATTAAAACAACAACAAAATAAAGGTAAAAAGGTAAAGATAGAACATTTAATTCACTCGTAATCAAGCTCACCACGACAGGAAGGACACTGGCACCTGTTGTGGAACCAACGGCGGAACCAGAGGAGCCCAAAGTGGGTGGAGTCTGCCCGGGAACGTTGAGGAGATTAAATTTCGGGACCACGGCTACGCTCACCCTCCTCCGGGGTAAAGCCTTAAAAGACCAGCAGCATCGTCAGACGACATCATCGCATTAACTAAAACCAAAATCCCCCTGCGGAACACGCTACCTTGCCCATGGTCAGCGACATGGATCTGGATGAACGTGGAATCCCGTCATCTGCGAACAGAACAGTGTGAGATCACAGTGGCAACGCTTCCACCCGTCACACCACAGAACCGGAAACACGCGACTACCTCCGGATTCCAATGAGCCGACGTAACAGCGATTGGTGTTCTGGTTGGCCAGTTTCTTGAACTCCATCAGCTCCGCGTGGTCCTTCTCGTAGGTCCTTTTTAGGTTCTCGACGTACTGTAGCATCACCTCTGTGGCCTTGTTCATTCGCTTTTCCTGCCATTAAACGAGACAGCAGTCGAGAACCAACAAGCAACAGACCAATCAAATCGCACCGTAGCCCGCATCACGCCCGTATCAGGCCCTCAGGGTCCAAGCCAGTTGTTTAATAGTCCAAATTTTTAACATTTTTTGGATTGTGAGGTCATATTTCAGCATGGAGGCTAATGCTGCACACTGTAATAGTGTAAGGCGAGACCATGGGGGCCGTATTACTGCGCTTTGTCTTTGAACACAAACCTATTAAAACAGAGCCTTCCCCATACTGTTTCCATCAGATAGGGAGCATCCAGTTGCCCAGCCGGCATGACGAGGAACTTGATTTTAAACATTGTTCTAAATGTTTTAATCAACACATCAGAAGCCCATCACTGAAGGAACAAAACTCTGCTACAGAACCAAGAACACTAATTAATAACTTCAATTCTTACAATCACTATAACAGACTTTTGAGATGGTTTGATCTTCCACCGTCTTTATGTCTCATTACGGTTCTTCATCAGGAACCAAATACGCAGGGTTACTTCTGGACGGAACTCTCGCTTTTCTTTGACCGTTCAGAATGACCGGCGGGTGAATCGCCGTCTGATCGTTACCTTTAAAAGGAAGCCACCTTTTGCAGGCGGTAATGAGACCCAGGCCAAGGTATGTGGAGTCTTAGCGTGGTTGCTATGGGTTACAGTCTTATCCCTGCGTTCCTCTGGTTTACTTTGGCTCGTGTATTGAGGTCTGAAGAGCGAGCAGAACACGGAGCTCAGGCTTTCACAAACACACATCAGAGATACAGAGAGACACATTCCGCCGTCGCGCAGAACGTCCTGAACGTTCCCTCAAGGACACGACGGGTTTGTGAACGACCCCGCAAGTGGCGCCGTCGCGGACAGCCAGCGCGGCGGGTGTAGAATGGGTCTCACCTGCCGCACGGCGCCCACCATCTCCGCCCGGCTGGACAGACGAATAGAGAGGCGGTGCATCACAGCCAGGGTCTCAATGAGGCGCTGATAGGACTCCCTCTGCTCGGCATTCTGCCAGAACGACACTGTGCACTGAAATCCAGATCACATCACAAAGCAACTTTATTAACCAGTAAAAGTTTATTCATTAGTATTATAAGAGTTATGTAGAGTTGATGGATATAAACAGAGCCTCTATTATAATAAATAATTCACTCTTACTTAATGAGACATCATGTCTCCAATTCCCCTAACAGGCACCTCATACATATATATCCTTACAATTTGCCCAGATGTGACATCATTAACAAAAACACACCCTTTAAACGCTTTACATTCGTATTAATGCGTAAAATACAACACAAAATCATAAAAACACAGTTTAATTTAAATAGTGAGCTCACTAATCCTGCTGCGGCTGTTGATTACAAACTGTGTTCTGTATTTTGGCCACTAGAGGGCATTTTTGATTGCTAAATAACAGGAATCCATTATTATCATTTATTTAAAGTTTACTTTAAAAACCTGACTAGATTACCAAAACCAGATTATTAAAAATTATCTTCTTAATGAACATATTTCTGGATCAAACCTTGTTCTTTTGATTATAGTGTGTTTGTATATATTTTATGAAAGCAATAAGACACTCGAGGTTGTGTATTATTGTGAATAAATCACGGGAAAGGGGTGTAACTGCACTCCGCTACGCGTCGGATTTAACAACACCTCTTTCCTGTGATTTATTCAGAATAATGCCACGCCCTCTAGTACCTTATTGTTAAAATATATCATGTATGCAGCTCCAACAACTTCTTATAAATCAACCACATCTGATTAAAGGTGATAGTGTGGATGGTGGAGGACTCTTAGCAGTGCAGTGACACTGACGTGGTGGTGGTGTATCAGTGATACAGTGATATAGAGGACAAAGTGACGGGTTCTAACTACAGACTGTAATATAAGGACTACAAAATCCATCTGTATTGTAGGTAAAACTGATGCACTTGACAGTGGGGGGGGAGGGGGGGTATATCATTCAGTAGTGTTCCAAAATCACACTGTATCAATTTTCGGGTCAGGAGCACACACAGTTCCCTACGACGCGTCGACCACCTGAAGGCGAGTCCGATTCCCAAGAACTGACCTTCAGCGAGTTCTTGAACTCCTCCAGTTCCTTCTCGGTGTTCTCCTCGGTCAGGTTGCGCTCGCGCTCCGCCTGCTTCAGCCGCGTCTCCAGCGTGTAGTTGTCGTTGCGGAACGCCAGAGACAGCTGCACGAAGGCATTCTGCCGGGAGAGGACACAACTCAGACGTCCTCCCAAAGTCGGACAAAGATGTTTACATGCACGGCAGGAAACGGAGTGCGGGCGGAGTGGAAAGCCATAAACAAGGTCATTCCCAGTGAAAGGGCTCAGGAGGAAAAACACGCCGTCCACCTTATAAAACCTGCGCGGAATGACGATAGCACCTAGCTGCGACGGGCTTCGGCGTTCCGTTTCAGGCGAGAGATCAAAGCATAGTTCAGGACACAGAGGAAGAGACAAACGGCCGGCGAGCTTTTGTTTCACAGTCGTCGTGATTAAAGCATCGGGGCACGAATGTCAGAAAGGGAAACCGAAAAAGTACAATGACCCGGACCCTGACCCCTTCCCGCTCGCTAGCGTCATCCTGGGAGCAGAGCTCAGCCACGCGGCTTGTTTTCGGCCTCCGCGCGGGGGACAGGAAGCGGCTAAGGCCTTGTAAATTGGTTCATCCCAAGCCGCTCTTTGGAAAGCAGGTGGAATGCTGTGGATTTTCCGTATATTAGTGTTTCACAAACACGTTCAGGGACACGGCCCAGCATCCCTCAGTCAACAGCGCCATACAAAGCATGTGATGACATCACGGCGGGGAAATGAGAGCCACCCCCTACAATTATCCTTGTAATCCCCTTTTTATTGGCTCATATGATGAAAAATGTGGTTCAAAAGACACCGACATGACCTTCGGACATTCAATTACAATCAATCCAATGGAATCGATCACCCACCTCGACCTCCTTCTCTGAGAGCGGCGGGGCACTGAAACAAAAAGCCAGAGGTGAAGGTCACAGAGTTAATGCCTTTTCTCTCAGACACAAATAACCTTCTGTTTATATTATGTATATAAATATATTAATAATATAATTCAGGCGGCACGGTGGCTTAGTGGTTTAGCACGTTCGCCTCTCAGTGCTAGGGATTCCCGGTTCGAATCCCCATCTGGGTGGAGTTTCCATGTTCTCCCCATGTCCGCGTGGGTTTCCTCCGGGTTCTCCGATTTCCTCCCACAGTTCAAAAACATGGATCAAGTCAATTGAATTCTCCAAAATTGCCCCATATAGAGTGTGTCTGTGTGAGTGAGTGTGTGCCCAGCGATGGATTGGTGCCCTGTCCTGGGTGTATCTGCCCAGCGCCCGAAACGTTCTCCCCTGGATGGGCATGGGGAACCCCACCGCGACCCTAATAGAGGATAAAGAGGAAGATAATAATGAATGAATGAATATAATTCATGCACAACTTTGTTAGGATCTGGTGTAACTGAGAACTGTACGTGAATAACTGTATATACCGATACAGTGCCCCATCTGTTTCATTAATAAAAGATTATTTAGCTAACTATTAACAAATAAATAACAATAATTACACAGTAGGTAGAAGAGCAAAGGGTTATTACAAGGAAATGCAAAGTGATGACACAGTAAGTACTTGGTAATTACACAAACTCAATAAAGTGTAAATACAGGGTACGTTCTGTGTAAGTACGTGACCTGAATCCACAGCTTGTCTTTTAAAACTGAGTAGAGAATGTTTCAAAAAGCTAAATTAAGGAATAATTACAGGGGGTGGGCAAGTTAAACAGCAACATCATTACAGTATAAGTACCTGGTACTTACTGGGTAAGTCCCTGATTATCATGTAACTGTAAAAATTAACAGAGCTAACTTGCGATGTCGGTACTGCATTATTAAATGATAAAGGTTGTAGTTACGCCCTTAATTTTTACCATAATGCAATATTTGTGTACTTACCCTGTATTTACCAGGTACCTACTGCACATGATCAACATTTCGTCATTACCCATTCAGTTATAGGATGTTAATGGGTTTGTTTTTACTTATTTGCCGTAGAGATGATTACGTTACTTTTAAGGAGGTAAAACTCAAACACTGTCTGTTCAATTTCAAAAGAGTTTTTAAAAATCTAGAAAAGGTAATACTGCAAATAAAGACGCAGTGTCATTGATGCACTGATGCTTAAGCTTGTGGTTTCACTGGCTCCCCCTAGTGGACGCTCACAGATGACACAGTTAAGGAATAGGAAACAGTAACCATTCATTCATTCATTATCTCCCGCTTATCCTCTATTAGGGTCGCGGTGGGGTTCCCCATGCCCATCCAGGGGAGAACATCTCGGGCGCTGGGCAGATACACCCAGGACAGGGCGCCAATCCATCGCTGGGCACACACTCACTCACACAGACACACTCTATAGGGGGCAATTTTTGAGAATTCAATTAACTTGATCCATGTTTTTTGGACTGTGGGAGGAAACCGGAGAACCCGGAGGAAACCCACGCAGACACGGGGAGAACATGGAAACTCCACCCAGATGGGGATTCGAACCGGGAATCCCTAGCGCTGAGAGGCGAACGTGCCAACCACTAAGCCACCGTGCCGCCGGAAACAGTAACCAAACGAACATAATGAAGTCAACCTCCAATCAACGCTGAATGCTCACCAGCCTGGAGAACCTCGGTGCAGCTTGAGTTTCCGCAGCATGATGTCGGAGATGTTGGGCATGGCGTCCGCTTTCTCCTTCGCCTCTTCATCCAGCGAGCTGGTTCTTAATGAGGAGGAATCTGACAGTGACATTGTTAAATTAACGAGACATGTTATACATGTTATCGTGACATGTGGTCTACGACTGAACCGTGTGGGGGGCGCACCATGTTCCTGTTCGACCGTCTCGCTCAGGTCCGGCAGCTTTGACCCCGAAATGCTCTGGTTCCTCATTAGCTTATGTTCCTGAAAAGAGATGAAGACGTTCTGAGAGTCTTAAATCAGCTGAAGATCAGTGTCCCTGTAGAAAACACCCCCCCACGTTACCTCCCGCAGTTTGGACAGTTTCTGCGTGGGCCCCGAAAGCTTCAGCGTGTCTGAAAACGAGACGGCGTCATCATTTTGGGATCCCCCGTTCCGCATGACGCCCACGGTGTCCCAGGACACAGCCCTCATGAGGGGTGGAAAGGCCCCGATGGTCTTGATTTCGGCGGTGCAGGGGGCTTGTTGGGTGGGCGGCCGAGGGACCGGTTTAGCCACTCCGGTGGCCTGGTTTTGGCCGTCGGGTTTCTGGACCGACGGCCCGGGCTTTTTGGCTCTGTCGGACAGTGCAGACGGCTCGGCAGCATCCTCCATCACCACAGCCGAGGAGGCGACGCGTGGGGTCAGCGTGCCGGAGGACACCTTCCGCTTCTCAGCTGTTTTAAACTCCACCAGCTTCTTTAAAGACTAAAAAAAGAAATGGGGCAAAAGAGTGTTAGGGTTCAAGCCCACAAGTAAAGTGTGCTAAAGGAGTCTGTCTCCTTTTCACTCTAAAATGAACTTCAAATCCAAAATTGTCTGGACTGGGGTCCTGGGCAGATACACCCAGGACAGGGTGCCAATCATTCGCTGGGCACACACCCATACATACAGCACCCCCCCCCACACACACACACACACAAAATATAGGGGTAATATAAATAGGGGCAATTTAGAGCAGTCAATTCACCTTGTGTCCATGCTTTTGGATTGTGGGAGGAAACCGGAGAACCCGGAAAAGATGCATGCGGACACGGGGAGGACATGAAAACTCCACCCAGCGCTGAGAGGGGAACGCGTTAAGCATTACCTCACTGTGACTCCCCTGCTTGAGATCAACGTGGTGAAACCTTGACCGTGGCGTGATTGTTGGTGCCAGATGGGTTCATTATTATTATAATGTCCGGAGAGAAGCGTGTCAGTCAGAAATGAAGAACACAGGTTCCAAATGATTCCAAATAAAAAAACAGAACCAAGACCTCAGACCTGAGAACCGGCGTCCTGCTCTGGTTTAGTTGCTTCTCCGTGGTCGCGCATAACAGCAGGAACCTCCAGCCACTGCCCACACAGAAGCAACACAGAATAAAGAGACCGGCCGCCATCAGTGACGACGGACAGAATGATGTTCTGATCATCACCTGACTCGGGGGTGATCCAGAGGTGGGCGCCGCTGCGACGTCTGTAAAAACCGCCAAGTAGAAATCCGTTAACATCAATCTAAGCCAAGTTATGGATGTGTGTGAGGACCGGTGTGTACCTGACGGAGGCGCTGACAGGGAGCTGCTTCGGGAGTGGACGGGGGAGGAGCCAGGTGTGGGGGTGGGTGAAAGTGCTGCAATCAGAACAGATGTGAGGTTCAGCAGAGGTTCTGCATCACAGATGACCCTGTGTTCTGACCCGGGGGGGCCCAGAATGGGCGGCACGTCATTCGCTTTGATTAAAAGCATCAGAGGAGTGACCTTCTGTAGCTCTTATGTTCTAAACCCATATGGCTTTTAGATCACGTGGTGCTCCAGTGGAAATGTAAAGTGTTCTGTCACTGAAAACACTAAAATCTGTGTATGAAAAGAGCTACGAAGTGTAACGTCAACTCTTTAATGAAGTGGAAAGCTTTGACATCAACATCCTGCCCTCAAGGCGTCCCTGTTCCAAGATCCTCGAGGGACGGCACCGCGGGTTCGGCAGGTTACCTGTTGGAGAATCGCCGAGGCTGGAGGTTGAGCGACGACCCCTGCGAGTCAGGAAGCGCTCGCTCACTTTCTTGGCCTCCTCCAGCAGCTCCAGGTTCTTCTGCCGGTCCTCCTCAGAGAGCTGCAGGTCTGGGAGCTTGTCCTTCACGAGGTCGATCACATGACCCGCCTTATCTATTGGGGGGGACAGCAGGTCTTTACTGCATTACTGTGTATGAGTTTCCTGTACTAGCTTTTTAAAACCATCCTGTAGGTCAGCTGTCTGTGTACACCTCCCCCCCATATTGACGATCAAGAGAACCTGAATCGGTGAGGTTAGAACTTATAACTGTACTCATTGAGATTGTTTGTAGGACAAAACGGCCTTCGTGAGGTCGGTCAGTGACGACAGCAAAGCAATTCCAATTCATCCCGTGGGATTTAAACAGGGCTGTGAAGCAGGCAGGGGGTGCAGGGGGCACGGGGCAGGGGGCACGGTACACTCCTCAAACCCGGTCTTTAGGGATCTTGGGGCAGAAGAAAAGGCCTGTCCCTAAACTGTTACCACAAAATATCTATAAATAAACTGCATCATGAACATTACGTTCTACTAACTCAAATGTGCTTCATTAAATGTATTTCTGGTCAATTCTGATTGGCTGTCCAGCCGTAACATTATTCCCAACAACACACAAACCTCATTCATATTAATGCCTAAATTACAACACATCATTATCCTGTTTTTTTTTTTTAATTTAGAAACTGCGGTCTGTACTTTGGCCACTAGATGGCGGTATTTGATCAATTAAAGAAATTGGAATCCTGTTCAAAAACCACTTTAAAAACCGGACTAGATTACATTACGGAAGACCAGATTATTAATGAGTTTGTTTATTATAAATGCATTTATAGACTTTTATTATATATAAAATATTTTATAAAATCTATAAGACATAGAGTTGTGTACACATCACTCTTTGATTTATTTAGAATAATACACACCCACTCATACCTTAATAATTAATAAGGTTTATTAACGAACTATCGATCTAACTAACTAACTAACCTTGCCTAGTGGAGTGTCTCCTCCTAAAAACAAACAAAAAATGTCAGAGAGTCTGGGTTACTCCACTGCCTATTCTATATTTCACTGGAGGAATGCAGTTTGTAGAGGTGTCCACATACTTTTGCTCATATGTTTAACATAAATAACTGTCCAGGAGAAGTTAAAGGAAACAACGTACCTACTGTGGTGATGGGTCCACTGCTGGCGTTCCTGGCAAGTCGGGGCCTCGGGCTGAGGGGTCTGTGGGGGCGTGTACACAGAACATTACGGTACGGAACGAGGGAGCTTAGACTCAACGTCTAAAAAAACAAAAACGAATGAAATTCACAAGCGTGAAGAACAAACAGACCTGGCGTTTTCCACCAGCTTGGAGTCCTGTCTGCTGACATGCATCGGCAGGACGATAGCGGGAGGAGATAACGTCACGCTTACCAGCGTAGTTTCAACCGGCGTGACCTGAAAAAATACGATCCTCCTTTATATCTTTTATTTAATCCTCTACTAGGATCACATGGTGGGGGGGGGGGGGGGGTGTGGCATCCAGAGTGGAACGATTCATGCGCTGGGCAGACCCAGGACAGGACACCAATCCATCACTGGGTACTGAAGGGAAAAATAATGAGCATTATTACGAATTTAATATTTACGAGTAGTAAATGTGACGGCACGGTGGTTTAGTGCTTTAGCACGTTCTCCTCTCGGCACTAGGGATTCCCGGTTTGAATCCCCATCTGGGTGGAGTTTCCATGTTCTCACCGTGTCCGCGTGGGTTTCCTCCGGGTTCTCCGGTTTCCTCCCACAGTCCAAAAAGTTGGATCAAGTCAATTGAGTTCTCCAAATTGCCCCATATAGAGTGTGTCTGTGTGAGTGAGTGTGTGCCCAGCGATGGATTGGCGCCCTGTCCTGGGTGTATCTGCCCAGCGCCCGAGACGTTGAATGGGCATGGGGACCCCCCCCCCGCGACCCTAATAGAGGATAAAGCGGAAGATGATGAATGAATGAAAAAAAGTTGTAAATGTAGATCAAAGCATTATTCATTTATTTCAGACATTAATATTAATTAATATTAATATGGCACTGCTACAGCAGTGTTGTTCTCTAATCAGACCCACGTGAGAATGTATCTCTGTGTCAAGGTCTGGATGTACAGAAGGGAGTCACCGGCAGGGAGTAGTGTTGTACGGGTCGGTTGACTACAAAAGTTCTGATAACAAGAAGCATCATTATTTTACACTAAACAGAATAACTGTTCTGCTCGGGCGGGGTGGCCCACAGGTGATCCATCTGAGATGGAAGAGCAGCAAAGGTGGGGGCTGTGCAGGCAGAGGATATGAGGATGGAGTCAGAGTCAGAGGTTGAAGAACAGGCAGATCGCTGCACGGGTTTGTTGACTGCGCTCTTCTTCCCAGAATTCTGTTGTATTATTCATTCATTCATTATCTTCCGCTTCATCCTCTATTAGGGTAGCGGGGTCGTTCCCCATGCCCATCCAGGGGAGAACATCCCAGGCGCTGGGCAGATACACCCAGGACAGGGCGCCAATCCATCGCAGGGCATCTGTTGTATTATTAAATGTTATTTTTTCACTCAGAACTGTTGGTGTGATCTCCTTCAAACGAACGCGCAGGTAGATTGACCCACAGTACACATACTCCTACAAATACACACTATATGGGGCAATTTCTCTCCACAGTAAGGTACAACACATCAGCTCCTCTAAAGAACTCCACCCCCCCCCTCCTTAGTTCAAATGATTCAACACCTCCAGCCTTCCACAGCTGGAACGTTCAGAACCCAACTCCACGCTTCATGACATCTGACGTATTTAAGATCTCCAGCGGACCGTGAACCACGGCCCTGATTAGGAAACGACGCGAAGGATTTTCTACTCCGGTTCCGTCTGAACAGAACCGTCTTTCGGTGTTCCAGCGAGGTCCGGAACATTTCAGAGCTATTTCGGGAAGGTGAGGGGTGAGGGGGTCCAGCAGAGATGATTCATTCAGTACTCAGCACGTTCTGTTCTGAACATTACCAGACACGGAACCTCCATGGCGCCATCTTTAGGATTTCAGAAGCAATCTTATGAGCAGAGGATCAAAAGATAATATTATTAGGGCTGCTGTGGAGTTCAGCATGTTCTCCTCTCAGTGCTGAGGATGCAGGTTCGAATCCTGATCTGGGGAGAGTTTCCATGTTCCATCCGTGTCCACATGGGCTTCATCCAGGTTCTCAGATTTCCTCCCCAGTTCAAAAACATTAAAAAACATGGATTTAAGGTTAATTGGCTGCTGTAAATTGCCCCTATAGAGTGTGTGTGGGTGTGCTGGATTGGCACCCTGTTCGGGGTGTATCTGCTCAGCGCACAAAGTGTTATTCCGTGGATGGGGGACCCCCCCCCACCGTGATACTCAAAGTAAGGTCCTGTTTGTTGGATGAACACATCTAGCTGCAGCTATAAATCCTAATCTGAGATTAGTGATGTCTGGACTTACAGTGGAAGGAGAGCTGGAGGTGCTGTCCATCTCCTCAGGTGAGTCCTCCTCCTCTTCAGGCAGGGTTGGCATGCTGGGGGCAGCAGTGGGGCGAGACCGGGTGCGAGGAAAAAAGTGAGATGTGGGGGATCTGGGTACCGCTGAAGGAACTGCAGTCAGAGAAGCCGGTTCAGCCCACGAGGTTGTGTCCCTGCGTCCGTCTGCGATCTCTGTCTGCAGAGAGGCAACCAAAACATCACACCATCGCGCCGCCACACGCCCACGAGGGATCAAAGTGTGAGGAAGCACTCCTCGAGGCTCCAGCTCAGCCTGCAGATGGTCACCGGGGCAGCGAGCGCCTGCTCTGCTTACTTATCCTTATCGCAGAGCTCCATCATCTGGCATCCACCAAAGGAAGTGGCTGTTATTCATCCTGCCACAACACTGAGCTGAGCGTCTGTACACTCACGAGATGTGAGCTACAGATACACACTGTTCTCATTACATACAGACCGGCTCCAGAAGTTCCAGCTCCAGAACTGAGACCCTGGAGGTTCTGTGGCTCAGGTGCATGGTCTCTGGACACAGATGTTTTCTAGATACTGTGTGAGAACGTTGCAGGATCCCCTGCGTTGGAGTACATTGTCTTGAAAAATGATGGAGGTTCAGGGACATGACTTTATTTTTGGGGTATCAATCAAATGTTTGGACACGCCCCCTTCTTGCTCCATTATCTATTACCTTCTCTTATCATATAGGTGGAGTTTGTAGTTTTATAATTACAGACTGTAGTCCATCTGTGTTCTCTGTTGTTGTTAGTCCTCTGTTGGTTCTCTGTTCTCTGTTGGTCAGCAGCATCACAGAACAGGTATCATTTGGGTGGTGGATTGTTTATTGTCAGTTCTGCAGTGACACTGATGCAGTGAGGGGGGGTTTAGTGCAGCCGTGCTGCTATAGTTTGATTTAAACACCTCAGTGACACTGCTGGGATAGGACTAATGCACCCACCCAATAACCCCTGCTCTGTGGTGGTACTATTGGGGTCCTGACCATTAAAACAGAGTACACAGTATGTACTGTAGAACACTAACAGATGGACTACAGTCTGAAATTGCAGAACCACAAAGTCCATCTTCACAGGATGTGGAACTGAGAACATGGACGAAGAAGGGGGCGTGGTCAAACTTGCAATTGGTACTGTATATAAACTGACTGTACATAAATAAAGGAAATCTTGGAGGGTGATAAACACAGAACCCCTGATGATGGAAGTATGCATTTCCTGTGAGAGCTGCCATTCTGACATTTTGCTGAACCGACGCCATCTATTGGACGGATTTGGTTCTTCACACACACGTATTATTATTATTATTCAGTCTTTATTTGTCGTACAGGTTTTAAACTGTGTAACTCAGAACCGGGGAATTTCAGAACAAGTCATACTCACGTGTAGTGTCTCAGTCAGCGGGACCTCAGAGAGAGCGCCACAGTTTGCTGGGGTTCTGTTTAGGATCCCGTTAATGTTCTTCTGTCCCTCTTGGTTCGTGGCAGATGGTTCTACTGCTTCTACGCCGCTGGGTGAAGAGAAACGTCCATCTAAGACTAAGGCAGAGGTGTCCCGGCCGTCCGGATGGACCCCGTCTGACGGTACGGCGGGGAGGCTTTCAGGCTCTTCAGGTGAAGTCACGCTGCTCGGAACGTTCTCGAATTTCCTGTGGGATTGACCGCAGGCTGATTTACCAGAGTAAAATAAAAGCAGGAGGAACGCGACCGACCGTCCGACGACATGCATCAGTTCTACGTCTTTGGAAACATTTGTTCCTCATGAATAACAAACGCAGGCATCCGGTTGGAATCGTACGAAAACACGCCGTCTTATGAGTGATGCACTTGCGTTTCTTCCAGACTGAAAGCTCTCCGTTGAGCTCTTTTACAAGAACATGTGGTTATTAATTGGGGCTTCGGTGGGTGACAATGTAAACTCTGGCGTCTCTGCACAGTCTCACCTAGCGGGGGCCCTCGTTGCCAGAGGATTTCGCATAAACACTCGAGCAAGTCATCCTGCAAGACTTAAGAGAATGTAAACACTGACCCGGCTACATTCTCCTCGCAGGCCGGGCCCGAGGCTTCCGGTGTGGTTCCGTCGCGCTCCCTCCGGCTGAGCTCAGCCGGGACCTCTGGATACGGTTTGTCCGGCCGTCCCACAGGAAGAGGCTCGGACACGCAGACGTCTGCAGAACCACGGGGAAGCGGTTTTTATGCAAAGTATCAGCAACGTCGACGGGTTTCTATTTGTGAGGACGGGTTTAAGACCTGAAGACGCAGATGGGACGATGACGTCAGTGCAGGTCACCAGCGCTGCACATGGGTCATCATTAAGAGCACTTTCCGGGTCCTGAAATGCTTCCCGGTCGTCATGGTCCTGCAAGAGAAATGTGGTTGAGACGCCTCGATGAAAGGGGTTCAGTTCACCTGCAATAGAAATTTAATCCGGGATCAACTAATCCTGATAGATGATCCTGATAACATAAGAATAAAACCAAGATTAGAGTATTTTAAGCAAAAGAAATATCGAAGGATCTCAATTTTGCTTGTTCCAGAGAGAAAATACAAAATACAGCAAGAGTCAAAAGATGTTTAAATGAAACTCCAGCAGCACTGCTGCACTAAACCCCCCCTCACAGCATCAGTGTCACTGCAGAACCGACAATAAACAATCCACCACCCAAATGATACCTGTTCTGTGATGATCCTGACCAACAGAGAACAGAGAACCAACAGGGGACTAACAACAGCAGAGAACACAGATGGACTACAGTCTGTAATTATAAAACTACAAACTCCATCTATATGATAAGAGGAGGAAATAGAAGAAACCTTTGACTGGTACTGTATATAAAAGTACCGTGAATTCAAACCCGGGACCTCGTTGCCCTGAGGTGGAAGTGCGTCCTGCAGTAACACCACCCAAGGTTCTTCATTAGTACAATAATTAGATGGATTTATTCATTGACGTGTTAAAAGTCTTTGATGGCTGCCTTAATATTTGCACCAAAATAAGCGGGAATCATTTCCTCCTCATGAATATTAATGAGGTGCTCCTTTGTGTGGAGATATTTAAATTCCAAACGGCAGCAACGTCGAAGGTTCTGCAACAAACAACGCTAAACGCAGCTTCGATCAGAGTGAGCGTCGCAGGCGTGATGTGGAAACGAACCCTCTGTGGAACGTTACGTCCTCCAGTCAGAACACACAGCTCTCAACTTTAGAGACATGAGGACCTCGTCAACTCTGATCTGAATTAACGTGATTAATGCGCAAGACAACGAGTCGATGATGGTGGTGATGATGATGATGATGATGCCCAGCGGGCCTCTCACACACATCATGGATTAACACTTGATTGGAGAAGCTCCCGGATTCGCATGTCTGCTCGACCCTCCCGAGTTCTACATCTAGTTGTCGACCAGAGCTATTCTTAGCACTTTCAAAAAAGCAATCTGGAGGGTCATCTGACCGGTGGGTCCCACGGGAAACTCTCAGTCTCACAGTCACTGGCCGGAGCAGCCTTCGCAAATGCTCCATGAGAACTCCGTGTTCAGGCCCCTCGGTTCTCGCGGCGGGTTATATAAGCGGACATGTTCAGAGGTCGCTTGTTCGAGGCACAAACTCGAGGTCCGCTCGCCTCGTCCTCTGCGCAGCGGCTTTGGACGTTTGCGTGGTCAGCGTGCTAAAGCTTAAAGTCTAAAGTTTTGTAGCTGCTTGCATTCAGTACAAGTCACTGACTCTGGCCTACAGGACCATTTCTGGATCTTCCCCCTCCTACCTTCACTCTATCTTTACAAAATACACTCCGACTCATTGACTTCGCTCCAGCGATGATTGCCGCCTGGCGGTTCCACCTCACCGAGGAGCTGATTCTCACTCCGTGGCGTTCACCACTGCAAAATGGTGGAATGATATTCCCAACTCTGTCCGTAAGGCAGAATCACTGAGCAGTTTTAAGAAACTATCTCTTTAACAAATACCTGTTGTAGAGAAAAAAAAAAGGGGGGGGGGGGCGCATCGAATAACAATCAGGTTTGATGAATTTACAGTACACTTGGTTTTCTCCATGGCTTCTGACTTGTGTTGTTCTTATTTGTAAGTCGCTTTGGATAAAAGCGTCTGCTACATGACTAAATGTGACTAAATGTGATGTAAATGCAGACTGTAAGTTCCAGAGCCTTTTTGCAAATACTGTTGATCCTGCGACCATGCAAAGTTCCACCTGCAACCCTCACAGCCTCGCTCCACATTTGCATGATTCATCACAAACCCACAGCCGGATCATCACACGGAAGTCCAGCACACAACTCCGTCATGCAAGCGTCTTATTAAAAATGTGAACGCCGCCGTCACCGTTTACCTGAACGTCCTGCGCCGCTGGAGACCAACGCTGCGTCCCGAATTCCCTACTCACCACCGTCCCAAATCCTGCTTCTGCATGTTCCCCCTCTGTAAACTCCCCAATCTTCAGCACTCGCTCTTTTCCTTTCTCTGACTTTTTTCCCCCTGCACCAACCTCCCTTTGACTCCAGGGAGCTTTGACCATTTAAGGAGAAGGCTTCTTGTGCTTCTCCGGGTCTCTACTGCCTTGTTTCTCTTTCAAGGCGCAGCACCGCGGCCGGACGAATGGGGGTCTGAACCCACGCGTCCCCATTTTTTACCATGTCTACTGAGGCATGCTGGGAAAAAAACAAAAAACAAAACTAGTTTTGTGAGAAAAAAACAAGTCTTATTCTATGCAAATGGTGCTGGGACAGATCACCAAGACATCCAGTTTCATTTCAATAAGTGTAAAAATGAAAACACACTGCGGGGCATTTTGGACAAACGGATGCTTCCAAAAGTGGTGGAAAAGGCCCCAAAGTCCATAACAGCATACTCGGGTGAGTTACTCAGATGACTGGTCCACACAGAACCCCGAATTCAACCTCAACAAGCACTAGAACAGAGATAGTGAGCCAGACCCTCTCATCCAACATCAGTGTCTGACCTCACTAAAGCTCCTCTGGATCATATGGGCAAGTATTCCCCCCAAAAAACCAATTAGAACCGTGGAATGTCCTTTAATTATAATAATGTCTGAAAGGTTCTGTTTATAAAGCTCTGAATCGGCCCAATTTTCTTAATGTAAACTGTGAAAATGCCCCAAACGGAGGTCAACACCGGGTGAAAAAGCCAAACCAGCCGCACAGTTTCACATACAGACCTCAATGCAACCTGGGGGTTGAATCTAGACCCGAGCACCGCGGACTTCATGAACCGTTTTAAAAATCTAATTTAAGACTCATCTCTGCTACATCAAAGAGTCTATTGTAAATATCCCGCCCATTTTATTACAGCAGGGATGACTGATTGTTGCCATCTGGTGTCCAAACTCTATTAATGAGAATCCAAAGGGCCTGAAAAGGTTCCAGCGGTTCCCCTCGTGTCCTGTGACGCACAGCGCGTCTCACTCTGAGACTCTTACAGTCGCACTCTGTTTTTATCGACCAAAAAATGAACATGCAAAACCTTGAGCTCCTCTGGTCAAAGGTCATGTTTGTGTTGCGATCACATTTTTACCAGGAAGTTCCCTTAAAATTAGTGAAGTCAAAAGTTTGGACACCGCACCTTCTTCTTGCTCTGTTGTCCATTTCCTCCACTTACCATAAAGATGGAGTTTGTAGTTTTATTATTACAGATTGTAGTCCAGCTGTGTTCTTTGTTGTTGTTAGTCTCCTGTTTGTTCTCTATTGGTCTACATAGTTCAATTTTATTTTATTTTATCTTTATTCTATTTTTCTTAAAAAAGTTATACAAATTTAACTTTCTGTGGAGAGGTCAGGACAGAATTTCACTGCTGGCTGTACCATGTATATCTACGCATGTGACAAATAAACCTGATTCTGATTCTGGTCTGGAGCATCACAGAACAGGTATCATTTGGGTGGTGGATTGTTCATTGTTAGTGCTGCAGTGACACTGATGTGGTGGTGGTGGTGGTGGTGGTGGTGGTGGTGGGGGGGGGGTTAGTGTAGCAGTGCTGCTGTAGTTTCATTTAAACACCTCAGTGACACTGCTGGGATAGGCCTAAATAATCCCTGCTCTGTGGTGGTATTATTGGAGTCCTGACCATTAGAACAGAGTAAACACAGTATGTAATGTCCTTACAGTCAGTGGGACTGAGAACATGCACGATAAGTGGAGCGCAAAGGAGGCGTGGCCAAACTTTGTACTGTATGCACAGCATTAATTCATGTAAAGTGTATACAGCAACATCCTCTTTAATAAACTGAGGTTCTGCTCGATTAGGCTCCCTCTGAAGGATGTATGAACTTATTGATATGACTAAACATCTACAAGTCACACAGATCCACACAGAACCGATGACCGAACCACAAACTTCTACCTAAACAGCAAAACCAAATTATAAGAACAGTTCTTACCTCGGGGATGTTCTCCTGCTGGACTTTGTCGTCAGCTCTGGGACACGGAGACGACTCACCTGTTTGGAAAGGAGCAGTTATAAAGAGGTGCATGGGCTTATTTGCATCTCACTGCGCTGTTATGCAAATGAAGACGAGGCACAACGCTCTAAACTAGCCTTTCGTACGCGGGGACGTGCTGATGCAGCCGCAGACTCATGATTGGCGCCCAACTCGTCCACTCTTCGCTTTTCTCTCGCCTCCATATCTACTGGCAACAATAACCTGGCAACCGTGTACATGAGGTGCTTGATCATCCAGCCCACATGGTCCTCGTTGCACGGCCGTGACCTTCGGGGCAAATGGAGAGAGAGAGAGGGCTGGACATGCTGGTTCTGGTGTCTGTACCTCTCTCTCTCTCTCTCTCTCTGGTAGTAATTGTACAGATAATTTATTTATTATGTTAAAAAGCCGGCAGCGGTGAGCGGAATACATGCATGGCATCAAGACGGATTATTCCACGAATGAGTCGGCGCTCTAATTGGTCGGCAAGATCAGAGAACGGAATCTATTTTGCGGCGGGACAAAGACGCGGTGTGACACCGCGGTGCATTTAAAGCATAATAAAGAGAGTTTGTGTAGATAATAGATCAGCAATCGGTTTGCCGGCCGGGTCACGAAGCACGAAACACCAAAAACAGTACGTTTGCTGAGGGTCAAGAGGTCACCGAGGTCGGTTCAGCACGCGGTTACCAGGTTCATTTCCTGGGTGGGTTGTTCACAGGTTCATCCTGCCCCGTGTGAGGACATGGTGAGGGGTAAGATTGGAGATAACAAGCTGTGCAGTCATTGGTGAGACCTGCATTAAGATACTCTCTTTCATCCTCTTTATTAAAAATGCATCACAGACTTCAAGTCGGACTCGGGATTCAGTCAATATAACTATATATATATAATATATATATTCATTCATTCATTATCTTCCGCTTTATCCTCTATTAGGGTCGTGGGGGGAGGGGGGGCGTTTCGGGCGCTGGGCAGATACACCCAGGACAGGACGCCAATCTATCGCTGGGCACACACTCACTCACACAGACACACTCTATATGGGGCAATTTGGAGAACTCAATTGACTTGATCCATGTTTTTGGACTGTGGGAGGAAACCGGAGAACCCGGAGGAAATCCACGTGGACACGGGGAGAACATGGAAACTCCACCCAGATGGGGATTCGAACAGGGAATCCCCAGCGCTGAGAGGAGAACATGCTAAACCACTAAGCCACCGTGCCGCCATAATATATATATATATAAATGATTATAATCCATTGTGATATCCATCGTTTTATCTACGCGGTTGTCAGTGAGGTGGGTGTGACCCTGCTCCTAAACGCTTTTAGTGTACAGTTTAACCACCGCTGTGCAGCGCTTCCAACGTACCTCTCATTTACCTTTTCATTTGCCAAACAAATGTGACTTAGAAGGAAGCACAGACACAATGTTGGACTTTAGAAGGAAGCGGGTCATGACATGAATTTGCACTTCGTTCTGAACTCAACGATCAGAAACCACACTGCGCCACACGGAACACAAAGAGAACCCCCCACAAAACTGGGGTTCTTTAACCCGAAACGACAGTAAATCAGCCCCAGAGAACATGCACTGTTCTTAAAAAGGCAGAGATGCTGGTACAGTCCACGCAAAATGAAACATTAAGGGACTTTTAACATCAATTTATTCATTTATCGATGAATTAACTTCAGGTTTAGTGTCTGGACAGCATCAGCGGCCACGTCTCAAGGCCATGTCCCCCCCACCCCAACCCTGCGACCCTAGTATTTGAATCTTTACAGTTTGTGTCTTAACCGTTTGTGTCTTTACCGT
>JAFMOD010001181.1:186316-228553 GCA_019802435.1 Corydoras maculifer
CCTCCGGGTTCTCCGGTTTCCTCCCACAGTCCAAAAACATGGATCAAGTTAATTGAATTCTCAAAAATTGCCCCGTTTAGAGTGTGTCTGTGTGAGTGAGTGTGTGCCCAGCGATGGATTGGCGCCCTGTCCTGGGTCTATCTGCCCAGCGCCCGAGATGTTCTCCCCTGGATGGGCATGGGGAACCCCACCGCGACCCTAATAGAGGATAAGCGGGAGAAAATGAATGAATGAATGAATGAATATTAAATGATAAAAAATAACACGTACAAGTAAATTAAAGAGGTTTAAAATATGTTAGATTCCATTTTGTTATTGTATGAATTAGATATTTGAAAATGAATTAGATATTTAGTTTAGGTTAAAAAAAAACATATTTACCTCGGAAACACTACCCATTAAATAGATTTAAATGTTGTGCTGTTAACTTTTATTTGGTATTATTAAGTCTAGTATGCTTAGCTAAACTGCCCCAAAAGACGCACTATAAACTTTGGGTATCCACTGACTATAAAGTTTAGTAAATATCGTAACTATAGTTTTGTTTTAAACGTCTTTATTCGACGTTTTATTGTCTAAACGAGTGAAATCGACCGGGTTTAAAATCACAATGTACGATTATACGATTAAGCTTTATCCTGACTACAGAGTGCACTACATCGGAGCCGAAACACTTGTTTCCCTTGAACATGTAGTGTGCCTATGTAGACCGTGCAGCTGGATTTGAAACAGGTCCGGGCATTGGCTTAAAACTCGAAATACTGGACAAATAAATGACTCCGATTCCAATTAGAAATCTTATTTAATTATCAGTAAGGCTGTATGTTATAATAGGGAACTCAGTCGAGCGTTGTGAAGGACAATAAAATGTACCGTGTAGATTTTTCGTGACTTTTAATTTGCCGAGACGGGAAGTAACGCCGCTGTGTTGTTCGCAGCAGGTCGGACTTAGCTTCGCGCTAACGTTATCCTGCTCCACTGATCCGGGATCAACGCTTCTGAGCGGCACCATGTCTCGGGGATCCATAGAAATCCCGCTGCGGGACACAGATGAGGTGAGGGCTCTTTAAATGTCCTCTGATGCTTTTGATAGAAGACGTTGGGTCGCGTAGCTGCGATGTCGCCTGTTGTTCATGCAGTGGGTTGGAAGTTAAACGCATGTCATAACGTTTCCTGCTGTTTCTGCTGTTAAACTGTATAAAATCCGCGTTTGGACGGCTTTCAGGGCCGTTCTTCTGAAAGCCGCGGTGTAAAGTGATGTTTACCTCTGTGTAGAGGCTCAGGGCTGAGCGATTCGATGACGTATCGATATACCGCGATGTGTACAGCTTATGAATCGTTAATGTTTTGGTGGCCTGCGTCCTCCAGGTCATTGAGCTGGACTTCGATCAGCTTCCTGAAGGAGATGAAGTCATCAGCATCCTCAAACAGGAGCACACACAGCTGCACATCTGGATCGCGCTGGCTGTGAGTCCTGGTTTTAACCTTCTTTTAATGTTTACCTTTTGCATCCGACGCGACCTACAATTATCTTAAGATCTGAGCGCAGGCTCGGCCATGGTGCAACACCTCTGGGGCAATGACAGTTAGGGGACTTGCTCAAGGGCCCGCATTGTCAACTTTGGGTGGACTTGGGGGTGGAACCTGCCAACCCTCAGAGGGACCAACACCTTAACTATGAAAGCCTGTGATCCCAAATCTGACAAAACCAGTTGCCCTTGAGCAAGTCCATCAACCCTCATTTCTCCAGGGGATGATGTGCTGACCCTGACCTATCCCTGCACTCGGACCCTGACCTTTGTTTTGAGGATAATTGTAATTTGCTTTCGATAAACTTGTCTACACTGTGACCATTCATTCATTCATTATCTTCCTCTTTATCCTCTATTAGGGTCGTGGGGGGTTCACCATGCCCATCCAGGGGAGAACGTTTCGGGTGCTGGGCAGATAGACCCAGGACAGGGCGCCAATCCATCGCTGGGCACACACTCACTCACACAGACACACTCTATATGGGGCAATTTGGAGAATTCAATTGACTTGATCCATGTTTTTGGACTGTGGGAGGAAACCGGAGAACCCGGAGGAAACCCACGCAGACACGGGGAGAACATGAGAGGAGAACATGCTAAAACACTAAGCCACTGTGCCGCCCACACTGTGACCAGATAATGTGATTTGTAATAGTCCTTCATATGGCCTGCACTGTACGTGGTCCCCTTCATTAATCCTGTTCTGTGTGCAGCTGGAATATTACAAACAGGGCAAAACCGAGGACTTCGTCAAGCTCCTGGAGGCGGCACGAATCGATGGAAACCTGGACTACCGAGACCACGAGAAGGACCAGATGACGTGTCTGGACACGCTGGCGGCGTACTACGTTCAGCAGGCGCGCAAAGAAAAGAACAAGGATGCGAAGAAGGACCTCATCAACCAGTCGACGCTCCTGTACACCATGGCCGACAAGATCATCATGTACGACCAGGTGAGGTGCGAACCGAGGCGCGGTGCCATGGATCGGTCCCGCGGACGGTAATGAGACCGTTTCACTGTCCGGCAGAACCACTTGTTGGGACGAGCTTGCTTCTGCCTGCTGGAGGGAGACAAGATGGACCAGGCGGACGCTCAGTTTCACTTCGTTCTCAATCAGTCGACCAACAACATCCCTGCATTGCTGGGTTCGTTTTGCCGTACCTACTTTGTTCTGCAGTCTGTGATTTCTTGCAGATGTTCTGTAGTTCTCACTCTGTCGGTCTCACAGGTAAAGCGTGTATTTCCTTTAACAAGAAGGACTACAGGGGAGCACTGGCGTACTACAAAAAGGCACTGCGTACAAACCCTGGCTGTCCAGGTGAGCAAACCTCCGCTTAGTGTACCGCCGCAGTCTTACTGATTTGAACCCGTGTCGTTAGAGTTTTGCCCCTTCAGTAAAATGCTGGTCCTCTGATCGTCGTGGTCTGAAGTGTTTACATGCTTCGGATTTGGTTTGAGGTTTAACTTTTTTTTTGTGTGTTATTCTTTTTCTCTTCTCATAGCTGAGGTCAGACTCGGAATGGGCCACTGCTTCGTGAAACTGAACAAGCTGGAGAAAGCTCGCCTGGCCTTCAGTCGCGCCCTCGAGCTCAACCCCAAGTGTGTGGGGGCGCTGGTGGGCCTCGCCGTCCTGGAGCTGAACAACAAGGAGGCGGACTCGGTTAAGAATGGAGTGCAGCTGCTGTCAAGGGCCTACACCATTGACCCGAGCAACCCTATGGTGCTGAACCACCTCGCCAACCACTTCTTCTTCAAAAAGGTACAGACGTAACCAGGCAGCCAATCAGAGCAGAGAGAGTTTGCATGTTCCTCCACCTTCCACTGGTGTCTGTGCAAGCGAGTCAGAGGCGGTTCAGAGTACTAAATTGCCCTGTGTTTGAATGTGTGCATGAATGCTCTCCATGCATCTTGTGCACTTATGGATGCAGGGATAGGCTGCAGCATCCCTGATCAGGATCATTAAAATGTGAATCGGTGGTTATAATTTGCTCTTTGTTGGATTTCAGGATTACAGCAAAGTCCAACATCTGGCTCTTCATGCTTTTCATAACACAGAGGTGGAGGCCATGCAGGCGGAGAGCTGCTATCAGCTGGCTCGCTCGTTTCATGTTCAGGTATGTGGCTCCCCCGGCTCTGCTTTGTTACTATAGAAACGTTACCGTTGATGAATTCGGTACTCTGTGCTGCAGGAGGACTATGACCAGGCCTTTCAGTATTACTACCAGGCCACTCAGTTTGCCTCTGCCACCTTCGTGCTGCCCTTCTTTGGGCTGGGCCAGATGTACGTCTACCGGCGGGACAAAGAAAACGCCGCCCAGTGCTTCGAGAAGGTCCTGAAGGCCTATCCCAACAACTATGAGACCATGAAGATCCTGGGCTCCCTGTACGCCACGTCGGATGACCAGGAGAAGAGAGATGTCGCTAAAGTAGGCTTCATCTTGGTTAAAGTCGAGTTGGGATTTTAAGTTCAGTAAAACGCAGGTTGTTTATAATTGTGTTTTGATATTTAAGGGCCATTTGAAGAAGGTGACGGAACAGTATCCGGACGACGTGGAGGCCTGGATTGAACTCGCTCAGATCCTGGAACAGACCGATATCCAGGTACATATGAATCTGTTTGTAAACGACTCTCTGATTCCTGTGGAGTGACTCATCATCCCCGCTCCTCCTCAGGGAGCTCTGGCGGCGTACGGCACGGCCACGCGTATCCTCCAGGAGAAGGTGCAAGCGGACGTTCCTCCCGAGATCCTCAACAATCTGGGGGCTTTGCACTTCCGACTGGGGAACCTCGGCGAGGCCAAGGTGAGGGTGATGGATCAGATGTTCTAAGATAAAGGAAAACCCCAAATTTCACTTTAAGCTGGAAAAAAAACTAAAAGATGGAGCGTCCTGTCTTCCTTCAAGACACCATCAGTCAAAATCAGTCATTGGTTTTTATGGTTTCATGATTTCTAATAGAGTTTAGTTTTAATTAGCTTAAAAAAATTTGTGAACACCCTCCAAAATTCCGTATAATGCTTTTCCAGGAATCTTAAATCAGTAGCAGTTTGTTATAATTTCGTTATTATCTCTTTATAATCTCTTCCTCTGGATCTTTGGTAGAAATACTTCCTCGCGTCTCTGGAGAGGGCCAAAGCGGAGGGCGAGCACGACGAGCATTACTACAACGCCATCTCCGTCACCACCTCCTACAACCTGGCCCGGCTCTACGAGGCCATGTGTGAGTTCCACGAGGCTGAGAAGCTCTACAAGAACATCCTGAGGGAGCATCCAAACTATGTGGACTGTGAGCCGCATTGATTCTGCAATTTAAAGTCAATTCGAGTCTCTTTTAATGGACCCAATTCATGTGACCAACGCAATGTCATTTATTTAATAGGTTACTTACGGCTCGGCGCAATGGCTCGTGATAAAGGCAACTTCTATGAGGCCTCTGATTGGTTTAAAGAAGCCCTGCAGATCAACCAGGTAGTTAAGTTGAATAATTAATTCTGATTGGTCGTCACGTCTCGTATCTCTGTTCTCATGGTTGCTGTGGTTCTGCAGGGACTTTAATTCTATAAAGTTTATATATTGAGTTTTGAATTAAACTTTACTGTCATTTCAGTCCATAAATGGCTGAGGGGCGACCCCTTCAGATTGTTCTTCTCCCTCCACCCTATAAGTGCTGGGATAGCCTCCAGCACCCCTCATGATCCCATCAGCTCAGAAATAATTACCAGTGTTTTTGCATTTGAAGGATCATCCAGACGCCTGGTCCCTGATCGGAAATCTGCACTTAGCCAAGCAGGAGTGGGGTCCTGGTCAGAAGAAGTTTGAGCGCATCCTCAAGCAGCCCTCCACCCAGAACGACACCTACTCAATGCTCGCGCTGGGCAACGTGTGGCTCCAGACGCTGCACCAGCCTACGAGGGATCGGGAAAAGGTGCACCACCGTAGTTCAGGGTTACACCTGTTGATGATGCGGCTCTCCGTCGGCCTAAGGTTATTATCTTTGTCTTTATTCAGGAAAAAAGGCACCAGGACCGAGCCCTGGCCATTTATAAACAAGTTCTGAGGAACGACTCCAAGAATCTGTACGCTGCCAATGGAATAGGTGTGTGATCAGTACAGTAATTATGACATCACAAGATATGGAATGATCCCTGATGATTTGTTTTAGAGAAGAATCAATAAGAATTAAAAAAATATCCAAGTGTATGTGTATAGAGTTGTAAATCATAATCAGTAACCCAGCTGTTACCTATACACATTTTAATTAATAATAATTATAATAATAATTATAATAATAATAATAATAACAAAAGTAATAATACATTTTATTTATTTTAGGGACCTCAAAGACGCTTTACAAAAACAGATAAAGCAGGATATCATTAAAACACACAAGACATATTAAACATGAACACAGTCATACAAACTGAAAAGCAAAATTAAAAGGCAGAAACACAAAGAAAATATCAAATTAAATTAAATCAGAGGTTGAAAGCAATCCGAAACAGATGTGTTTTAAGAAGCGATTTAAAAGTAGACAGGTCACGTAAAGTTTTAGGGAGAGTGTTCCATAGTGAGGGGGCAGCAACAGAAAAAGCTCCATCACCCTAATTATGTCAGTTATCATTTTTAAGACGTATATTTCTTGTTATAGATTATGAATAGGTGCCAGACTTTAGAACCACCAATATGTAGCCTCACTCTGTGTCCATCCCGCTATCTTTTATGGACGGGTTTCAGGTTTTGTGTCCGTCTGGTCAACCGTGCCTTTAATCTGTGTTCCAGGAGCTGTCCTGGCTCATAAGGGCTTTTACCGCGAGGCCCGTGACGTGTTTGCCCAGGTCAGGGAGGCCACGGCGGACATCAGCGACGTCTGGCTCAACCTCGCTCACATCTACGTGGAGCAAAAGCAGTACATCAGCGCTGTGCAGATGGTGAGGGCTTTAGGTCTGAATGATTGCTTTAGATCTACCGCCATTAACAACAATGTCATAACTCCCTGTTGGGTTTTGTCCTTCAGTATGAGAACTGCTTAAAGAAGTTCTACAAGCACCAGAACACAGAGGTTCTGCTGTATCTGGCACGGGCGCTTTTCAAATGCGGGAAGCTGCAGGAGTGCAAACAGATGCTTCTGAGGGTGAGCTTTAAAAAATAATGTGCAAATTAAGAGTGAAGTAAAACGTCCGAGGTACCAGCAGAGCTTTTTTTTGAATATTGAAGCTTAGAATAATAAAATAATGATTAAAAGCACAACAGTTTTAATTTTTTTTCCTCGATGCTGTTATGTCAGGCTCGCCATGTGGCTCCCAGCGACACCGTGCTGATGTTCAACGTTGCCCTGGTGCTGCAGCGCCTGGCCACACTGGTGCTAAAAGACGAGAAGAGTAACCTGAAGGCTGTGTTAAATGCCGTGAAGGAATTGGAACTCGCGCACAGGTCGGCTGACTAAGCTTAATGTGGCGTGATGCCAATGTCTAGTATGTCGTATTGTTTTTGGACAAGCCGCTACATTTAACACAATAAGCCTCATTCTTCTGGTTCGCTTAATCCCACTTGGTGCAGGAATTGAGAGCTTGTCTTTCACAGGTACTTCAGCTATCTCAGCAAAGCAGGAGACAAGATGAGGTTCGACTTGAGCCTCGCTGCCAGTGAAGCAAGGTGTGTTTTTATAGTTGGTATACTATATAAAAAGGGGGGCATGGATGCTGTGTGGTTAGGGGTGTGGGGCTTAAAATCTGAAGGTTGGAGTTTCGAATCCTTAGTCTATTATTGTTAGCAGTGTGGGTGGTTGAGCAGGATGCTTAACTTTCGTCATTTCAGGGATGCTGTATCATGACTGACCCCATCAAGTTGGGTGTAAGTCACATAATGAAATGCTGTTTATATTTGGGATTTGTAGGCAATGTTCCGACTTGCTAAGCCAAGCGCAATACCACGTGGCCCGAGCCCGTAAACAGGACGAGGAGGAGAAGGAGTTGCGTGCCAAGCAGGACCACGAGCGAGAACTCCTGAGGCAGCAACTTCTTCGTGAACAGGAGGAGAGGAAGCTCAAGGAGGCTGAGGAGCAGAAGAAGCTACTGGAGCAGCGAACGCAGTACGTGGAGAAGACCAAGAGCCTGCTGAACTTCACCGAAGAGATGAAGGAGTCCAAGGAGAAGAAGAAAAGTGGAGGCGGTGGACGGGTGAGGCCCTGCAGCAGACTTCCTTCTGATGTATCGAGACCACTGACGTCCGCTTGCGTCACGGTGGGATATGTCTGTTGCTTCAACAGCGCAAGAAAGGAGGCGAGTACGACGACTTCGTTAACGACGACTCAGATGAAGACCTGCCTGTCAAGAAGAAGAAAAAGAGGCCGGCTCGCAGCGGGAGCGAACAGGAGGAGGGAGAGGAGGGAGAGAAGAAGCCACGCAAAAAACGAAGGAGGTGAGCTGATCGTTTAATGGGGGCATTTAGGACTCCGCATTGTGGTCTGTTTCATGCTGCCGTGTGTACAGGCCAGCTAAAGGGGAAGATGATGGCAGTGATGAGGAAGGAGGCTCAAGACCTAAGAAACAGCGCAAGCCCAGAGAGCGCAAGAGAATCGAGAAGGTATGGTTGCCTTGGTGGTAAAAATATCGTGTATACATGAAAATAATAACGATAATGTGGATAAGATGATACACGTTATGGTTACCTTCCAGCCAAAACCCGAGCGCATGCCACCGTCTCTCAAAGGAAAGATCAAATCCAAAGCCATCATTTCGTCCTCGGATTCCTCTTCAGATGAGGATGGGTTAAAAATAGCGGAGGATAGGTAAGCTAGTCCCAGTAATCAAAAACCACGGCCTCTTTAACAACCCACTCACGTTCCCTTCCTACATTCTCAGGAACCGGGACAGCGGCTCTGGATCTGAGGACGGTGGACACCAGAAACGCATCGCTTCTGACAGCGAGTCCGAAAACGAGCGACCCAACCGCTCGGCTAACTCTGAAGACGACGAGTCTGGCAGCGACAGGCAGGTGAGCAGGAAGCGCCCGCAGCCTCAGTCCGATTCAGAGCAGTCCGAGGCTGAGAGCAAGAGGAGCCGCTCGGACCGCTCAGAGGACGAGTCCCAACCCGGATCTCCAGCAGCTGCTTCAGATCAGGGCTCCGAAAACGAGGGCTCGCCACAGCGCTCCGAGAATGAGTCCGAACCTGAGGGGTCCAACAACGAGGCCTCGAATCGCGGCTCTGACGACGAGAGTGACTGAGTTTCACGTGTGATTGAACCCATTTTCATCTTTAATGTCTCCTCTCAAGAACATGTCGGCTTGATAAGTGAACCAAGAGTCGTGATTTGTTTCTTTTTTCTTTATTTTTTTTACTTTAGTCCTCAATGATTTTTTAAAGAAAAGGTCAGTAACTGAAAACTGTAGGGGATTTTCCTTTTTTTTTTTTTGTATTAGTTTAGTAACTTCAGAAATGTCTGTACCTCCCTTTTCAGAAAGAAGGTAGCAAAATGAGGTGTACATTTGTACTAAGTTTAAATAAATAATATTAAAACATTTCTGTAGTGTTTTGTGGACATAATACAATAAGCAACATAAAAGTCATCAAGCTTAAAAGTACGTGAAAAAAAATGGGCACAGTGCTAAAAAGCTAGTGGTATACCAAGGTGTGTGTGCATGCATATATATATATATATATATATATATATATATATATATATATATTCATTCATTCATTATCTCCCGCTTTATCCTCTATTAGGGTCGCGGTGGGGTTCCCCATGCCCATCCAGGGAAGAACGTCTCAGGCGCTGGGCAGATAGACCCAGGACTGGGCACACACTCACTCACACAGACACACTCTATATGGGGCAATTTTTTTAGAATTCAATTAACTTGTTCCATGTTTTTGGACTGTGGGAGGAAACCGGAGAACCCGGAGGAAACCCACGCAGACACGGGGAGAACATGGAAACTCCACCCAGATGGGGATTCGAACCGGGAATCCCAAGCGCTGAGAGGCGAACGTGCTAACCACTAAGCCACCGTGCCGCCATATATATATATATATATATATATATATATATATATATATATATATATATATATATATATATATATATATATAATGTGTTTATATATATATATATATATATATATATATGTGTGTATATATTTGAATATATATATATATATATATATATATATATACACTGTATATATATTCAAATATACATATATACGCATACACACGTGTGTCTATACACACATATACATATATATATACATACACACACATACATACATACACATATACGTGTGTTTATTTATATATATATTACATGTGTTCATAACGATCACACATAATTCTTTACAATGATCACACACACCCTTAAAATATTTATTACAAATATTATATTTTATAGGTTATATTTTAATATAGAATTCTGTAGTTTTATACATTTTAACTAATTTATTAAAAATAATAAAATATATATAAAGGTATTTTGTGAAGTTGTTCATGATATGTTTGTTTAAATGCTTATGACTTGATTTATTAAAATGGGTCGGTGTTTAATTTAAAGCCGTATCTTCTCGAGTGTGTAATTAGAATTGAGAGGTGTTTAAAATGGGTTCAAATCTTTATTGTATTTTTGAATGAAGCGCGACGTGATCGCGCGAGCCGGACGCTTTTCCCGCCCTTTTCCTCGCCTGCTCCTCGGGCTCGCGCGCGGTCTTTGGTCGGACACGGCGCCGTTGGAGCGCGAGCGGAGACTCGGTGCAAACGCAGCGGCGGAGACGTGAGTTTCTCGAGAAATTAATTTAATATAAATTGTTTTTTACCCCAAAACACGACATAAAACAAACATTAGACAACAGTAATAAAATGTTTGTGTGTGTGTGTGTGTGTGTGTGTGTGTGTGTGTGTGTGTGTGTGTTACAGAGGTGTGCGGTGGTGCGCGAGCGAACTTTCCTGAGGTGGACCAAATTCTAAAACCTTAAACCTCCAAAATACCTCTCGAACAGGTAAAAACATTCATTTAATATCACAAAGTACCATTTAACTCCAGTGACTACGATTAATTTAGTACAATGTATCTGGGTTGGGATTAATTTATTTATGTTGGAATGTCAGTCGTCATTGTTGAGACCCAGTTTAACTATATAGAGCGCGGTTCTTCTGTTAAATTTATATTAAAATAGCTGTATATAATAATAATAATAATAATAATAATAATAATAGATTTTATTTGTAACGCACGTTTCATTGTGTATCTCAAAGTGCCACAACAATGGCAAACATCCAACACTAAAAAAAAAAAATTATATATATACCATATATATATATATTGTATATATCAATGCATGAACAATTATATGCTTTTTATATGCTTTTTTTTTTTAAAAAAAAAAAAGAGAAGCTTTAAATATGTCCAGGCTGACTTAAGATGGACCGGGAGACAGTTGACCTGTTACACGAACTTCTCAGCCGTGTATGTATTAACATCTTATATTTAATGTGATTATAGTTTGCTTAAGTGTTAATATACCCAACAGCTGATCGGTAATGAGTGTTATTGTGCACTACGTGATTTGAAAACTGGAAATACAGTTGACAAACTGAAACAGTATTTCAAACAGACATGGGTTTGTTTAGTTATATAAGACTTATTGTTTTATTTGTTACAGAAAATCGGCAAAACAGAATGTGAGCTGCGCAGCAGGTAAGGAAATGAACTTGCTGTTTGCTTAAAACACACACATGTACCAACAAATAACCGTTACGCAAAAAACAAATGTATAATAATGTATTAATGGTGCAGAAAGTTTGCTGAGCGAACTGAAGGGTTTCTTATATGCTCACAAGTTCCACGTGGGCTGGTTTTAATTTTTACTTTAAAGCTCTAAAAAAAATCAGATTTGAACATACATAATTCTTGTATATGTATTTTTGATACGAATCTGTATTGTATAAATTATTATATGCCATTTTCGCTCTTTGCTTATCTCGCTTTTATTTCACCAAATCTTAATCGTTAGTGTTTGGACTTGCAGAATGTAAATGTCATGACGTTCTGTATGTGACCTGTTATCAGTGAATACATGTTGATGTTTATGAACATCAACATGTATTCACTTTATAGGCAGTAAGCAAAGTCCATTAAGATGTAGCCAATCCGACCAGTCTGCACAGAGCCCCGACCTCAATCCCAAACATTTTTGGTATGAATTAGAATAATGCAGGCCTCTCTGGTCCAACATCAGTGCCCGACCTCACAAAGCGTCTAATAAATTCTGTTAAATTCAACTTTAATATATATATATATATAAATATTAAGGCTGCAAAAGTGAATCCTAAAGTGTTGGTGTCCCAATACATGCCCATGTAGTGTAAATAAAGTGCAATTAAATTCTGTAAATATAAACAATACTAGCAAAGCTCTTGTTTCTGGTATGTAACTTTATTGAAAGTTAAGCAAGTGGTACACAGAACATTCAGAGCTCGTACATCTTACAGTAACACTCTTAAATAGTGAGTAAGTCATCGTACAGATGTAAACCACACACGCGCGCATCCGTTTTTGTGATCGACTATAATAAATATCCGGCAGATATTTGAAAAAAAAAAAATGCTGAATTTAGGTCTGCAGGCGGAGTGGTTTTCACGGTCAGCGTTGATTCCAAATTCTGTTTCACCAATTTAAAAAAGGTTGGTTTTCCCACCTAAAACATACACACATCCTTGTTTTCCATCGGATGCTGCTGCATCCGTCCAGGCCATGTCTGGTAATCCCTGAACGCGCTGTAAGAAAAAAAAAAAGAAAGAAAAAGGATTTCAAGTATCAATAATTGGACGAGCAACCAAGGGGACAAGAGAGTGGCGAGACCCTTGAAAGGATGCCAAGCTTCCTCCAATCCCTCGGAAAATGAAATCCTGCCTTTCCATCTGGAATTTCACCCCAGTTGGAGGAGGGACGTTCAAACCCAGCCCACTGAGCCAGTCGCTACAGAGGTAGAAACACTTACGGCTATTAAAAAAATAATAATACGGCTTCTGATTACAGTCGATGATTTTAACACTCGAGGATGATATTGCAACAACTCGTGACACTCGGGACAAAGTGCAGTTCTATACGGTTGTGTTCTAGCGGACAGCAGCAGGAATTATTCTGGCAAATGGTTGGAGTTTAAAAAAAAACAAAAAAAAACCAAAACAAAACAAAACAAAAAAAAGGTGAGTATGTTTCTATCAGTAATACCAGAGTAGAACAATAAACATGCTTTAAATGAAGAAAAGGAGAGGCCTGGGACCCTGCGGTGTGCAGGTGAATGAGGGTCAGATAAAAAGAAAAGGGTGGAAGGAAAGCGGGGGTGACGTTTGCATCATAAGGCTTTGGCTGTTTTTTTTTTTTTAGTTATTTTTTATTATCTTAGTCAGCCTCTTCCTCAGACTCCTCCTCTTCAGCCGTCTCAAGCCAGGTAAGCCACTGATTTACCTAAACAAGAGACAGACCAATGAACACGCTGCATCAAAATTGCACTGCAGTAAAAACATTCACCGAGGGGACAGACCTGGAACAAAGCTTTCCCCTTCCCGGGAAACTCTTGGGCAATGTCTTCTTTCCATGCGAGGAAGGCTTCTTCTTCAATAATTTCCATGTCGTAAAAGTTGACAAAGTAGCGCAGCAACATTCCTGTAAGCGATAAACTCGTACGTTAACGATGCTCAACACCCACAGATTTTTAAAGTGCCACAGGGGCATATATCTGTCCGTACCTTTGGGGAAGGCGTTGGCATTGCAGTGCACCTGGAGGGCATACAGAGCGCTGACCTGCAGGTCCACGTGATCGTGCAGAAACTTCTGCATGACTGGCTTGAAGGCGAGCAGCAGCTGCTTCTCTTGGTCCAGGTGATCTTTGGAAGGCGCAGACAGCTGCTCATCCGTTGCGATGGGGAACATCTCATGCGAAATGTACTGCAGGAAGCTGTTGGAAGAAAATAAGGTTAGAAAAACTGCACTTTGTTGAACTTATAAAGCATCAGCATAAAAAAAATAATAAACCCCACCTGGTCATGAGGATGTTGACGAAACCCCTATCGGTGTGCAGCTTGGGAGAGATGTTGTCCTTGATCCATTTGTAGATGGACTGGGGTGCGGGATCCACTTTTATCTGCTTCAGTAACTCCTTTTCTAGTTTCATGAGTGGGAACAGGAAGCTCAGCCCCTTACCCTCCAGGATCTCCAGCATGCGATCTTTGTTTTGGTCGATTTCTGCAAGAAGCAAGGACATGACGTGACTCAATGAGGGAGGTGCATGTGGAAAACCCAATTTAAAAAGGCCTGATGGCAAGACTGTCTCAGTGCTGCAATTTAATTGGAACCAAACACAACTCCTCATAACCATGAGGCAGACTTGCCGTCACGGCAGTATCATGCCTCCTTAAATCATCAACCGTGCTTTGGTTGTGTGTGCAATCTGGATCGTGTACCTGGCAGCATCTTCTGCATGTTGACCTTGCTCTGCTGGAACAGGTCTGTTAGCCACTCTCGATCCTTCAGCTTGGCTGTTTGCTGAAGACACAGCAGGAAAAGAGGAAAGTGGGTGCCATTTTCCAGAGGATGGGCCAAGTCTGCGATGCTCATGAGCTCAACGATGATGGCACGGGCAGCAAACTGAGCCAGGTAGGACTTCACCAGCGGAATATCACCCTCCAGCTTCGGACACTGGTCCAGAATGTTTAGGAAAGCCTTAAGAGTATGCCCCAAAAAAAAAAAAAAAAAAAAAAAAAAAAAACTTAATAAATATGATAGTGATACTTTACAACATGCTCACAGTGGATGATTTTAAGGGGAAATCTACCTGCATGAAGCTCTCCACAGTGATCAGCCCCTCTGTACGGAGTGTATCCATCAGACTGCTAACATGCTCTTTAGTTTCGTCCATGCTGTCCAGGGAGCACACAATCATCTTGCTTAACATCTCCGGGAGGAAGTGTTTCGGCGCCTTCATCTCCCTCACCCCGTTCACAGCGTTGTTGACATCCTTGGTACTAAGGAAATCCTTGACAATTGTCTCCTGGGAAACAAATGGTGGATGTTTAAGGAACATTTATTACACCTTTGTTCAAACTGAGGTTCTACTACCCCCTAGAGTCGTAAAATTTACAAGATCAACATGTATTGATTGTAAGATTAGTGTAAAGATTCCACTAAAAACAGTAGGACGTTTGTTGAATATACATACAGTCATCTTTAGCAGCTCCTCTTTGGCGGGTGGTGGCTTCTTGCTCATCTTCTGAGGCTTCTCCTGAATAGGGGGTGGATTTGTCTTGAGGCCCAGCTGTGGAGGCTAAAGTGAGAGAAGACAGTTTAGCAGCCGTTTTGGTTCTAGACACATGAAGTGAAGCATGGAGAGAGATGGACTACCTGTCCGAGTGGAGGGGTGGAGGTGCGGGGAGGCTGGGCGCTTGGAGGAATCATGTTGGATATCTGCGGCTGCAACTTTGGCACTTGGTTTTTGTTCAGGAGGAATGACTGAGCCGGTCGCAAGCTTATCTGCGAGAGCATTGACAAAGATAGTTATTGCTTGCTGGCACAGAATTACTCCAGATGACATTGTACATCAAGGGGCACCTACCTCATCAGCATTGAGCTGCCCTTTCTTGGTGAATCGCGGTGGCATGTCCTTAGATTGAGCTTGCTGTTGAGACTGGTTCTGGAAAAGCAGATTCTGTCCCTGTAAAAACACAGAGGCATTTCAATACACAGCCACAAAAATCAGATTCATGAAAAATCTGCTTTTTTTCCACAAAAAGCAGCTTTAGAACATGTGGCTGTGCTTACCTGATTGGGCTTCATGAAAGGCTTGTCAAACTGAGACTGAGGTGCAGAAGCCATGTGACCTCCATGGCCGTTGAAAAGCGGGTTGGTGCGATGTCGCCCCAGGGTCGGGGAGTACCTGTCTTGAATGACTCCAGGCCCAGTGCCAATTCCACTACCTACCAGGAAGTAGAAAATGATGTACTTCAGCCATGTGGGCAAAAACCTTTCCACAGACCCTTTCATTCAGAGCATGCATGAGGTCAAACACTAAAGAGCAAGAGGACCTAGCTCTGAATAAACTAAAATATCTCTGGGCCTTGCTTTGTTCATGAGGGCAATTGTGTTGGAATTGTTTGTTTAAAGCCACTTTTTCACATAAGTTGTGTATGAGGCAGAAAAGGTAAGTGTTTAAGCTTTCACCATGTATCCATACTAGACCCACTCTGCAGGGCCTTAAACTAGAGCTCAGCAACATCACAGAACATGCAGCCTGCATCAGGATGTACCTGGCATCTGTCCAAACATGTCAGCCAATCCACCCAAAGCCTCTCTGCTCAGTCGTGTTGGTAGGAAGGAGTTATCTTGAAAGAAGTCGGTCCTTAATCCCGAGTTCATCGCTGGAATAAACACGCCCAAATCCTGCGAAGGAAAGGAAAATGAGATGGCTCCTTGTTTTACGTCAACCGAACAAACAGCTGGTTACAGGCACATGCCTTCACAGCATCCTGTCGGATCTGGTTGAGGGTCTTGGGTCCATTATCGATGAAAGCTTTCCTCGGCACCCAGTTGTTCTCTCGTAGTTCGACCGTATCCTGCAGTAGGAAACGAATCCTAGCAGGCAAGTCCTTGTTGTTCATTAAGGATCGCATGCGGCTGAAATACTGATCCATTAAGGACTGGAAAAGAATGGAGAAGGAAGAAAGAGGGAGGAGAGGAAAACAATTTTAATAAAATAAATGTCCAGTTATAGAGCTGCTTCCACTAAAACCTGCTTATTATTTCCTTTAAGTAGCAATTACACCATGATGCGGCAAGCTAAAACTGATAGCTCACTACCTCATAGGCAAGTCAGTACCTTGGCTTTCTCGTGATCAAGTCTAGGCCCCACAGTTCTCATTATCTGACAGAGGCACTCCAAATCCTCCCCCATATCCTTGAGCTGGATTCTTTTCTTCTTTTCCAGAAGCTGTAAAAAGAAAATAATAATATAAATGCAAGGGGTGAAACTGAAAATCCAAAAACAAACACTCTGAACAGGTCCAACTTACTGTTTTGATGCATCTATGAAGGATAGACTCGTGGATGAGGTCGAGTTTGCCAAGCTCGCCAATGAATTTGATGTTGCCCAGCATCTTGATCTTAGCGATGGCACGCTGCTCCTCCTCTTCAGAGGTGAGCGGTCTATCGGTTTTATCATAGACTGAAACCAAGAAACATCAAGCCCATTATTAAGCCATAAGATGCAAGACCGCAGCTGCGCAGCTTTGAAGAGCCTTGATTGCACTTACTTTCCACGTTTCTGGTGCGGTTTTCAAATTCATCTTGAAGCTTTGTGATCAGAAGTCTTCTGAATGTCTGGAAACGAAGCGGATACAGTGAGATACAGAGGCGTCACTTCACTTAATTACAGAGGAGATGAAAGTTGTGTGCGTCAAATCACTTACAGTGCTCTGCTTTTGTGATGACTGGATCTCAGATGGTTGGTTATCAAAGTTTGGAGCATCCTCTGCCAGACGCAGACATAGCTGAGCATATAGCGAACTATACTTGGGCTCTTCAAGGGCTTTGTCTACAATCTGTTTGACAACACCAAAAAAAAACTTTGATTAACTTGACTAAAAGAATGGCACAGTGTTAAAAGCAATTAAACACAGATCACACTTGTGCCTGAATCTTACCAGCAAGATGATTCCTTTGAGGACGAGCTTTGAATCCACGCCCACATTCAGAAGCTCAAGGCATAGCTTGTCAAACTTATCAGGGGTCAGTTTATTAAGTATGCTGAAGGAGGACACACAAACAAAGGCATACATGAGCACTCGAGTAAAATGTGTTTTTTTTTAACTGTGGCACGAAGTATTATGATGTACTGCAGGTGCTTGAGGAGTTCTATATTAGTAAAAACAAGTACAGAGTGCAGAACGTACCCTCTCACTTTTCTGAAGACTGCATCCTGGTGTTCTTTGTCATTGGAGGAGTTGACATCTCGTCTAGTGCTTCGTGAAGGAACCCATCTCTGAACGCCAGGCCCTGGGGTTTTCCCCAGGAACTCGCTGCCAAAACAATAGGAATAAACCCTTTAGTTTGAACTTATTGTTCGGTTAACTGAACGTTACCTTAAGGTGACGACTCGCTGTTAAAAAAAAAAAAAAAAAAAAAAAAAATTCACGGCTTCGCGCCATGTACCTGTTGCCGACAGTCTTGGGATACTGCTGAGGCGCACCCCGACCTCCTCCTCCCCCTCCCGTAGAAGCACTGAGGAGCCAGAAATTACTGCTTTAATACCCCAGCTGCCTAAAAACCTCCCACCTTTAAGCATTTCTTCCATCTTTGATATCACAACATAGAATGCCTTTAAAGCAGCCTGATATCTATAGCTGGGCACCAATCAATTCCAGGCACATAAGCTCATCCAATTTTCTGTGGTGAGTGTGTGAAAGTGGTAGAACTGTTGCATCACAAACAGCAGATCTACCACGTCAATGTTACGGACTGAAGCGTCGAGATGTTCATCCTCATTCTGCTTTGGTGCAACTTGAGATCACTTTATAATCCTTTTTGTCCTCCCCAGAACTAGGTGCTGCCCTTAGACTTGTGCTTGTGTAATAGATCATGTTGCTGATGGGAGGTTAAAGGAGTAGGCGTGTTGTGAGTCAGTGTTTTTGGGTGGCGACCAGCTTCACATTTCAAGAATGTCAGACCAATTAATCTGGTGATCCAGGTGTGTAGCTTCATACAGCACACCTGCTTTGGATACAGCCCATGTAACATATTGAGTGTAGGTTAAACAATACTCAATAACATGGTATTGATACCAAGCCTTTAATATACTATAACCAACCAGAACAGCAGGGGACAGTGTTGTACTCATCACTGACTGGTTCAATAGTCACTTCATAGGCTGATTTCCCAGCAGGAACTATTTGAAACAACACAGTCATGGAAGGGGGTCTCCAATTCACCCACCAGCATGTTTACAGGTTGTGGGAGGAGTTCTCAGTGGGAAGCTCATACAGGGACCATGTGGACATTCAGACACCACACAAAGAATCTTTCTCTGCCTTTAGGAGCGCATATCCAAGCTGACCTTAAGTAATTCTGTATAATACTGCAACATTTTTTCAGCATTACCTTTATGTTTGTACACTGAATGTGTGTTGTGTTAAGCTGATGATATTGTATGTGGACTATAAATGTACATCAACTTAATCTTGCCAATCCTGACGCATTAACATAGAGGAAGCTGCAATGTAGTCTGAAAAAGTCTACAAAGCTACACTCAAGTATGGTGGGGGATCTTGGTACTTTAAGATTCGGAAGTTGTGTGTTCTACCTTAATAATAATAAAAAATGAATACAGACAACACAGAGTTTTGAACTGTACTCACCTAAAACGAGAAGCACCCCCCTCTGCAACCACACTCTCCACTTTGGCGGCTTGGCAACGAAGGACAGTCGAAAAGAATAATACTGAGAGGATGGGGGTGGAAAAAGCGGCTGTGAAAAAAACAAAAATACCATGTTCAGACAACTGCGTGTGAGGCTCCTGTATTTAATACGACATCAGTGGACATTCGTACACACAAGGTTCTTAATATTAAGGAATCTCCGATAAAAGCAACAAAAGAACCATTTTGCCTTTTATCGAACAAAACAACCTGAAGCTTATTCTCCAAAATGTTTTTTTTTGTCTTGTAATCCTGGACTCAGTCATGCTGCATATTCCAGCCCTGAGGGTCAGGAATTAGGAGGGAACCCCCCAGGAACCTTTCAGATAACTCTGTGGAACACACCGTCCTTTGATCCATCTTCTAAAATGTGGATATTGTTTCACGGGCGGCCGTGTTTACAGACAGAACTGGATATGAAGCCATTTGAGGCCTATGAGGCCTGGTCCTAAGGGGGAGGGGGGCATATTCATAACCCAAGTCGGTCTCCTATAACGATGTTGCACAATATTAGGAATTTAACGAAGATGGTACTGAATATCGCGATCGTCAACAACGTGGGGGCATCGGCTCGAAAAATTAACCACGAAACAGTGAAGCAGCGGGCAGGGGATTCGGGACCGGGCTCTTCGGATGGGGACAAAGACTTCTTCCCTTGCCGTGTTGCTAGCATTAGCACGGGGATGGGGGAGGAAATCAAACGTGTCTCCGATTTAAAAGCAGATCTCCGTGGGAGCGATCTTATTGTCGTGTTACTAGTTATTTGTGTGGAATCTGGCACACGCGATCATAATGTGGAAGTAGTTTATTTGACAAGGGAGGATGTCTATGGGATGCCTCCAGCGTTATAACTGGTTATGGAGCAGCCTAAAGACGCGATCGGCGATCAGAACGTAAGACATGGTAGACAAAGCGGATCTAAGTGTGTGGACGTGAATTGTCTCACAGGAGAACGGGTTTTTCTAGAACTAAAACGAGATCTAGCACGCCATTTTTCTGCTTAGCGGATATATAGCGCCTCCTGAATAAATACCAGAGACTTAGAAATCGGCCCTAAATGACCAAAAACGGGCAGATTCAGCACCCCGGCTGGGTATCAAACGATAAACAGTGTACTTTTTAAATAGTTCAGAAGAAAAAGGGGCAGTTATTTAAACATCGCTGAGCCTAACAAATAAAAACATACGTATATGGGTTAACCGACAGGCGGCTCGATCTCAAATCACTCCACAAAGGCGACGAGACGAATTCAGTAGTGATAGAAACTCGGCCGCTGCCACAGACTATGTAGCAGGCCGGCGCTCGGGTTGAGACGCGGCCCGAAGCTTACCTTTTCCTAAAGGACCTTCAGCTTTATGGTGGTTCCGCCTTAAAGGGAGAAACAAAGGAAGGCGAGAAAGAAACGCGGCCGGTTGTGTTCCGAACGCCGGCTGATCGTTAACGCGAGAGCCGGAGCCTCTGGAGCGGTCGCTAGCACCGATGCTAAAGCTAATTCACCGGCAAGCAGCGCGGACTGAACGTTTCTGTGAGCTGACGTCAGCGACACGCGCAACTTTATTCGCCAGACCCGACCAACCCCGCGGGTGTGACGTAATCGCCGAGCTTTGTCGATACGGACAGGGTTGGGTTTCCGCTTTTTTTTTTTTTGAAAAGGCTCGGCGCGCGCGTCCCGACACGCAGCGGCGCTCACTGCCCAGTGCACTCTCGAGTCACACTCGGTCGGCTTTATAAACCGACGCCAGAACGCGTGGGGCGCTTCCGGGCGTCACCGAGCGTGGCGTTTGAGACCATTGTCGGGTTGATGCCAGAGTTTGATCGTGGAGCGTGTGTAATGTAGCGAGACCTCTTTAGGGGACGAAGGGAGCAGGGGGTGGATTTAGGACACTCGATGCGCCGGCGTACTGACCCCGCCCTGTTGCACGCGCGCGCAGTGGGGAAATCACGACTTACTGGCAAATCTCACTGGGTCTGAGCGAAGCCTTGACCTGTCTGTATGACAAAATAATTGTGAGTTTTGCAGAAACACACACACACACACACACACACACACACACACACACACACACACACAACCCTGCACTGCATTATTTGCACATAAAAGCACAACCCAATTCGATTATAACTTTTAACTTATAAGACCATTTTAGTTCATATCTGTTATCTGTCCATAATTGTACAGTTCTCTAATTTTCATTTGCACAGTGTAAAAACATAGTTAAATTTTATTTTATTTTTTATTTTATCTTTATTCTATGTTTCTTATCCTTTTAAACAAATGTAACTTTATGTGGAGAAGTCAGGAAAGAATTTCACTGCTGGCTGTACCATGTATATCTACGTTTGTGACAAATAAACCTGATTTTAATTCTGACACACAAAAACTGGCAGACATTAGTGGTAGGTCTCTAAAACCACTCCCTACAAATGTACTCCCCAAGGGCTACTTATTGGCCTTATGGCATGTATAACCTTTAAATCTTGTATGTATAGACACGTCACGAAGCAGCATAAATACCCTGAAATTGTACAGTATCACCAACAAGCAAGTGCCCTTAATGGTAGAACAGGGTATTATATTAACCCCTCATCCTGTTCTGACAAACCTGTGCCTTTTCTCATTTTCACCCCGCACCAGGTGGTCGATCGTAATATTTGTAACAGTTTCTGAGTTCTGTACATGCCGGTGCAGAACATGCACAGCGAGCATTTCATTTTTGCCGTGTTTTAACATTTCTACTTATCTGACACTGAAACCCAATACCCTGCTGGGTTTGAACAGGACCTTCTCCAAACTGTTCCCAGAAAGTTGGAAGCATAAAATTGTCCAGCATACATATCAGGGTGTATAATTTTAGAAACCTGTGGAAGGCCACAGGAACCTAAGGCACTAAATGAAAGATTAATAAATCAAGAATTAATTAAAAAATGAAAGATAATACTTTTCTTTGCATAAAAACACAGTATTTCATGTCACGTACTACGTGTACAGTGTTTTCAGTTTTACGTATTAATTTGATGCAGCCTTTTAAATGCAATTCGATTTTTCAAACACCAGAGGTCACTGCAGTCCCTCTGCTTGTTGCCCAAAGCTCACGTTTAGTTTGCTCTTGTAACACAATGCAGTCTGGAATAAGCAGAATTCTGGCATCACATTAGTGACCAGTGTTTGTGGACGTCTGTATGAACCACTTGCAAAACAGCGAGTCTAATTGCATACAGAAATCCAGGCTTAGTGAGCAACAACTGCTGCCTTGTGATTTCACAATCCCTAGGCTCTGGAGAAGGGGGAGGGCTATTTACTTCTTTATATTCACTCCAGTTTCAATATAAGCTTCCTGGAACTCTCTGCATTGTCACATTATGTCTTGATTTGTTGCTCGTACAGTCTGGTTTTATTCCCTGGGACACGTCGTAAATGTGCGAACAGGCCCGTCAGCAAACCGGTAGCTGCATCAGGGCGAGGATCATGTCCCTGAGGTTTCTGTGTTTTGTATTGTTTTCCTCGTTCTCACTTAATATTTATGAAATGATAAAAAGCAGGCGATAAGCAAAAAAAAAAAAAAGCAGTCGGGATCCTCATGATTCTGATTCGATCATCACGAGTCAGGTGAAGATTCCTCAAGGTGTTTGTATAGAAATGGCTCCTGTGTAATTATGATAGAGTTGCCATTCACAATACAGGGTTATATATTTAAATGTCTAAATAAAGGATGGTAATATTAAGCCATTAATGTAATAACACAGTAATTACTGCTAATTATTTTCACCCGTGCGTCGTCTTTATCATTTCCTTTCACATGCAGCTTTGTTAAGTGGAACTGGAGTGCTGTTTGATTTTAATTGGAAGCATATCTTCTATATTATATAATTATATTCTTTAAGGATGTGCCATTAAATATGCATTATTTTGTAGCCACCCTCATTTAATATGGATAAAACAATGTGTGTGTGTGAGGGCTTGATGGTTAATCTATAATAAACTCAGCAGCTATTTAACATTAGGTCTGAAATGTTGGTTTATTATATTATATATGTCATGTACTTAAACATATTTACTACTCTGGTTATATTTTCTTAGTAACAACAACAACAACAACAACAACAACAACAACAATAATAATAATAATAATAATAATAATAATAATAATGCAGCCATCATTATAGTAAGTATTATTTTTTTAGTATATTATAGTAGTTCATCCAGCATTTGATTCCTGTGTAAGGATTTTGTGTTTTGTATGTTCTCCCATCTGAATTTTTTAATTTTGGGAGCACCACTGTCTTCCTAGAGTTCAAACACAAGCTAAAAGGTGAATTTCCAATACAAAAAATTTGTTGGTGAATGTGATCGTCTGTATGTCTTGCCCTGTGAAGGCGTGTTCATTTGTCTTTCGGCTTTCCTGCATTGTTTCCCGTGAGCATAGGTTCCTCTATGCACTTGACCCTGGTCTACAGGTGTGGTTTAAGGTAAATTGAATGCCCTAAATTTCTGTATATTGTCTGTGTGTTTGTGTGTCTGTGTAATGAAGGGGACGATAATGAATGAATGAAAAAATAAATGTTATAAAAGGGGAAACCTTGCAGAATATTAGTGTGCCTGATGTTGATCTGATGCTGAGTGACACATTATGTTGTCTGATGTCATAGAGACTAAAATGCTAGAACAGCCGTACAAGCTCCACCCTGGAGGTGTTATGACAAGATTTCATGTTAGTCTCTGAATTTTGGAAATAATATATAAAGACTGTCAGGACCTCCAGCTGCATACAAGCACTGATCATTTCGAACGGGAGACCACTACAAACAGCATCGCTGAACTCCACAGGACCACATCAACCTGCAGCTGAGCAGAGGAGCATGACATGACAAGTCACGACAGGCACTCAAGCCCACAGGCCTATACTCAGTGAAGGAGGGTCGAGCAAATATGTGGACAAATATTCCTCATTTCTTAGTGTGGCTGCCTGAAACGTTGCCCTAGAGCTGTGCACTCAAACACCATCTGCTCCGAAGCTGCAGCTTTATGACCGAGTCGGTACCTGACGTAATAAAAAAACTAAATCTATTCTATACTTGAAACCACAGCCCTGCATTGTTTTCCTGCTGCTGTTTAAAGCACCTAATAAAATCTATTTAAGATGCTCTGATAATAGGTTTACTGAAGTAGAGCCCCCGCATGGTGGGAACCTTGTCTACAAACATTCCGGCGTACCAAGCAGGTATCCATCTCGCTTGTAAGATTTTTACTGAAGCTGCAAACTGCCAGGGAAGAAAATTCCATTCATCCATTAAATGCAGCAGTTTTAATTAATTATTGCATGGTTGGTGCAGCCACTGGTGATTTTTTTGTGTAGTGTGTACACACTCTTGGTTACGTTAGTGCTACATTATGGTGGTAGGTGTGGTGTTTAACCCTAAGCAAGGTCCATTTATCATCTTAGGTTTTATTTACACTGGGTGTAGTGGGAGCAATGACCTCGTGGTTTTTCTGTATTGCTCTTATGATGATCATTTAAATACATTTTATAAAATATTATTTGCCCGCTGTGGGTCCGGTTTTACCCCTGAGCCATACACCATGCAGCTCATCATGGAACCAACCGGCTTCATGGATTCAAAACTGTTTTCCTTCTGCGTCGTTGAATCCACCTGTAGGAAAAAGGAGCTTGTCAATAAGGCAGTGCGAATGCTCCTGGCATGTGAGGACAACTTTCCTGGCACAGCAGAGGAATGAGAGCAATTCGTTCCATTCAAGTCTCTCACCAAATCCATTACACTCTGATTAAGGTCTCAGCAGCGGGCACAGGTGGTTGCTTTCGACTGAAATGAAAGGAAAATCAGATATGACACTACAAATGATGCATTTAGCATTCCGGCAAAAAGTCCAATGGCACAAATAGTCCAGGTTTCTGGTTTCAATTACGTTTTTTTGGTTTTTATTAATATATAAACACAGAGATACCTGGCATGAACCTACAATAAACACATCCAGAGAGATTTCGGTGGCATCTCCCAGACAATAATATCAAGTGGAAAAATAAAGGGCTCTATTGATATTGGTGTCTTTTGTGCTCTAAAGTAAAACCTGAGGGACAGAGGAGTTGCTTTTACTTTGTATTGGATCTTTGTGTTGTCTAGAAAAACATATGGATGCACACTATATGGCCAAAAGTATTAGGACACCAACACATTAAAGCTTTAATTGTATTTAATTCCCCTGTGCAGCTATAACAGATTCCACTCTCATGGAAAGATTCCACTCTCATGTATATAAGAGTTTGTCGTGTGTTTCTGGGGCTTTTTGCCTGTTCATTCGGATAAGAGCATGTGTGAGTATCACATTATAGTTCATCCCACACGTCTTCAGTCTTTCCCACACAGCTGTCTTTAAAAAGTAGTTCTATATAATGTATAAACAAATCCTCAAGTTCAGCTAAATCGATTTCTACATTTATAAAGGATTAGGACTCAGGACGCAAAGGTCACCAATATCTGTATCTGTTCCTGGCATTAGAACTCAGTATAGAACTGTCAAGCTGTGTTTATTGGATATTTTATAGCTGCCCGCTGCTATTGATTCCGCGTTCTGTTTTCCTTCTGCTGAAATCAACTCTGCAGAGTTACAGTTTACTATAAAAATACAGACTCACTGGGTTTATAAGTCAGAATTCTTTACTTTTAATGGGTTTTTCTTAAACAGTGTTTTAAGCTGTGGATGGTGCTGACCATGTGCTTCCAGAGCTACGGTGACCAGTTATTGACTCAGAGTTTGAACACCCAATCTTCAGTTAAATAGTCCTGCAACCTAAACACTAAGTTACATCTCTTTTAGTGCCTCCGCTTTGTTATGAATGTCCTTTCAGCAAACATAGAGCTGAGGCTGAGTGTTAATCGATAATTTTGAATATTTATCAAAAAGCACTTTGCAGCTCTGAATTTCTTTCCAAGGCAGATTTTTCTTTAACATTTTAATATTACACCTGAAAACTCTGGGACTATTGTCTGCCGCCTTCTCCTCGCTGCCTCTTTATTTTTTTTCTCGGCATACAGTGACAAAGAGAAGCATTAATTTAGTTCCAGGCTGTGCAAATCCCGTGTGTTGTCTGTGACTAATGTTTTCAATTGTTTCTGTTATGCTGCAAGTCTGGGTTTATTTGCAGTTCAAAGATAAGTGTGTGTGCGAACATCTGGGCCGTGAAAACATATTATTTATCTAATTTTCGCTTATCCAAGGAATTATTTTGTGTGTTTCCATCAGTTTCATGAAAACAATTTCTTTTTATGGCCAACCAATAACACCAGAAAGCCACAGGCTCTACGTTGGCGGTCCCAGACCATACACTCGGGATCTTCTGAGGTTGTTTTAATACAGAAGGGGAGACTAGACACTATATATATAAGTTTAATACATGCTTATATGTGGTCATTTCAACTCTGTTGTATTTGTTTAGCTCTTTCTGTTTTAGAAAACTGTTCTTGACTCCAGTATTGCACTGTCTTGATGTTAAACTCTGAAATTTATTTGATTTCGAGGTGTGTCGGTAGGATTTTTTTGCTCTTTTATCCAGAGGAGCTTTTGTTAGGTCAGACACTGATGTTGGACGAGAGGTACAGGCTCACAATCGTCATTCTAGTTCATCCCAAAGATATATAATGGGCCTAAGGTCAGGGTGTTTTGTGTCAGGTCATATCAAACTCGCATTTATTAGTTTCTTATGGCACAGTCATGTTGTGCTAAAGGCACAGTTGTCCAAAATACATGGCTGCATGCTTGGTTTTATACATGCTTTGGTCCTGAATGATACATGGGGCTGGATGAAACAGCTGAATTCAGAGGTTATCCAATGTGTCCCAATACTTTTGTACATAACGGCTGCGTAGTAACGTCCTGTGATGTGAAGGCATTCGACACCTTGCTTTTGTTACGGTTCTGAAAAGCTCTGTTAATGTCAGTGGTTAATGTGAATAGCTCAACAGGGGTGAGCCGTATAAATGCAGTGGCACTATGAGCTTCATGCTGTTAATTCCCGTCAGTCTATAAAATTAAATGGCAGCTTCACTAAAACCCGGTTTGACTGAGTGACAGAGTGAGTGGGTTAGAAAGATTACGATTAATGAAGCAGGAAGTAAGACACTTGGACTGGTTTCACCTTGGACTTATTTTGATTCCAGACCCAGTAACTTATCAGCTATTTGAGTGAACTTTGGTAGGTTCTCTCTGATCTAAAGAAGACTCAAACAATTATATAGGACTGTAGTTGATGCCTGAATGCTGCTTTTCCTCACTTTCCTCATCCTCCATCACTGTTCAGTATCCTCACCATCAGTAACGAGGAAACGTTCAGCATTTTTAGAAACACCCGAAGACATGCTTCTTTTACAAGCACATGCTCTAACCCTTATTTTAAAAAGGGTTTGGGTGAGGGGGGGGGGGGGGGGGGGGGTTGGTGTGGGATTTAGGTTTGGACCAGATTGGAAACAGGCTCCCTAACGAGCCTTGTGCTCTTTTTTGAGTAAAAGTGTCTGCAAGATGACAAAATGTAATTTAGAATCCAAATTGTAAAATTAAGACAGCAGTAATTTTAAAGACACACACACACACACACACACACACACATATATATATTTGAAATATAAGCTTGTTTTCTAAAAGCTGAGAGGCAAATCATAAGAAAACATCATAAAGGCACATATTCACCGTTAGAAATAGAAATGTAATGTCTATGGAAATACATATTAATGAGGATGCTGTGACATTTGTCAAAATAGACATGAAAGTAATATTTGTAATTGAACTTTATGTCATGCTTCAGAAATATTCCCTAATTCGCAGCGTCTCCGTGTTTTAATTAGTCTATTTTCGGCAGAAGCGGAACTGTTTCTAATCACGAACATCTGTCTGTGTGTGAAACAGAGTTATGTACCAGAACAATGTTTTCTTTTAGCCTCCATTTACTATACCCCCCCCCTTCCCACACATACACCTTCAATCCTCCAATGATCTGGTGTTGCTGGGTATACAACTGTCTATCAATCAGAGGGTTGAGGGTTGAAAAAACCCCATGTAACCTAGCTTAGCCTCCAGCAGATACAACAGTAACATGGCACTTCCACACTGATGCGTCACTATATCGAGACTTTGGGGTTTGATGTTTCGCGCATTTTTTTTTTTTTTTTTACATTCGCCATTCTAACTGCATCACTTGTGTGATGCATCACTGGGATCTTTCGAAAGGTTTTCAAACTGCCGCTGGATCGGCTTATGTGTGAAAAATGAAAGCGACCTCCATTAACCTTGCATGTTGCCTGTGTTCCACGAATCACCTAATTACCCATGTTTCATTTCAAGCCTTTTATGCAATTTAAGCAAACGGGTTCGTGGGTCAACACTCCTCATTTGTAGAAGGTAGATTATTTATCACATTATGGACAAGAGTAACACTTCTGGGGGGGTCGGCCCCTCACTTCCAGGGGATAATGTTTTAGTTGCTGGGCAGATATACCTAGGACAGGGCACCAATCAAATGCAGGGCACACACTCGCACTGTGTGATTAATTTTTACGTGGAATACGAGGATGCTGATGTGCATCGCTAGAGACTCTGGCTGGTACGATGGATTTAGGAATAAGGAACTCATCCTAAGGGTAATCAGAGAATCTGGCTGACCATGACAGGATGATTAAAACATGGAGGGAAAATCTCCTCTGTGCTGCGCTATCCAGTGCCTTCATTTAGGAATAAAGTGCAGATGTGATTGGCAGACCGAGTGAAATTGAAAGTCAACAGATCGTGCGCTGTGCAGCTCAGCCGCCTTAAACTGAGAGCTTATTCATCTTGCGTTTGTGTTTGTTTATTGTGGACTGTAAGTTCTTTTATGTGGCGGTATTGATTCTTGGCTCTGATACCTTTAACTCTTAATTGGCACATTGGCGTGGTGGTGAGCACGTCCACCTCTCAGTGCTGGGGATCCAAGTTCTCTGGTTTCTTCTCACCATCCAAAAACATTGTGCCCAAAATGTTCTCCACTAGATGGGTATGGGAACACCCCCCCCACACCCACTAATAATTCTAGTATAGGATTAAGCGTAAGATAATGTGATAAGACGAATATTTCCTTTTTACCTGAGATCTACTCTCCACACCCATCCCACTCCTCTGACTTTTGGTTTTCTGCATTGCATCCATTTATTTTTCCCACAAAGGGCATAATCAAATTTAGCATTCAGCTGTGGATGTACAGCCTCTGCTGCAGAACGGGCCTCCATTAGCCCTCTTATAAATTATCCTAATACAAGTCTAATAGCTAATTACGAGTGACTTTATTTTGAAAGATGATTCATTTTTTGTTTGTTGATGTGAAGCACAAATCTGTAAATGTGTACAGAGTATCTGGTGCGTGCATTTCTGAGATTTATCACCACGTTGCACTCCCTCCTCCTCGTCCATCATTTACAGGCCCACTGTCGTTGTGTAGCGCTCCACCCGAATGTGAATACTGTGTTAACGGATTGGCTGGTGTAATGAGCCTTGTGACAGATCACTGGCGCCGGTACAACACAGCAGTGTGACAAAACCAAAGGGTTGAGACATTCAGACTTCTTGCTGGGATTGCCGTGTGTAAACATACTGAGATGTCACCAAGAAAAGAAATGGCCCTGCCCTCCCTGCAAATCAAAACCATGATGCAAATACATACGTGAGCGTCACGGAGGCTTAGTGGTTAGCGTGTCTGCCTCCAGGTTCGAATCCTAATTTGGGTTGAGTTTACATGGTCTTCCTGTGTCCGTGTTGTTTTCCATGGGTTCTCTGGTTTTCTTCCACAGTCTAAAAGTATGGTTTCAAGGTGAATTGGTTGCTCTAAATTGTTTATGACCGTGTGAGTAAGTGTATGCCCAGCACCTTAAGCGATCTTCCCTGGATGGGCATGGGAGACCCTCCCCCGAACGTTATAATTGCAGAGTCTTATTAATAAAGACCATTAGAACAGGTTAGTTAGTCATGCCTCCGTACATCTCTAAATTTCAATCAAGACGGGGTTTATCCCCTGCATGGTGTTATCTTAGCTCCAGTCTCACCCTAAAGCGCTTTTCATTTGTCTGTTTTGTGCACGCTGTTACATTATCCCTGGCAAACAGAGACTACATGGATCCCCCGAGCCTTGTAATACCAATGAGGGGGAATTTAGAGCATTAGGTTTAATGAGACCTACAAGACCATACTCCAGAGTCTACATTAGGCTTCATAATCCCAGCAAATAACACTGCGCTGACTGCGAGAACATGAAACAAGGTGCTTTGTACCACCGTGTGTCTACAAATTTGCCTAAAGCCTATTCCAGCATAAAAACCGAATGCATTACGCCACTTACATGCCAGCTGTCCATCAGATAGAACTTTCCTGTCCCTGCACATCTCACTGCATAATAACACATGAATATGGATGACAGAACGGTGCCTGTCCTCCCCAGTACCCTTTTAAGAGTGAATTTTATATTTCACTTAATTTTCGAGAGGCTCACCGTGACAGGCTTGACTGGGGCGATGAGGATTACTCCTGGGGGAGTAAACAGGAACCAGAAAAAAATCTCTGTGATAGAAATGTGTGTTTGGCATCACGCTGTGTGTATCCAATGCACATATCATGTAAAGGATCTACAAATACAGCTAAAATCTGCATACCAGCAGTCATTTATATCTCTTCCATGCTCCCATGGGCTGCTGGTCGAAAAAGTGGACATGCATTGTTTATTGTCATTTTTGTCAATGCAAACATTGTCAGTTTTGCAGTGACACTGATACAGTGAGGGAGTTTTAGTGCAGCAGTGCTGCTGTAGTGTCATTTACAAAATGGGTAGTTCCGGTCCTCAAATCTGATTGGCTGAGCCGTTTGTCCAGCAGTGATATTATCGACAATAACGCACCCCTGAGTGCTTTACATTGCTATTAATGGATAATATACAATGCATTTATTTCCTGATGTTTTTTCCAAACTGTAATTTGGCCACTAGATGGCAGTATTTCACTGTTAAATAAACCTGTCACTCAGAGACCAGTTTATTAACAATTATGATTTTAATAAACACATTTATAAATCAAACCCTGTTTTTTTATTACAATATGTTTTAAACTTTTTATAAAAGTAATACAGACAAGGTTGTATATTATTGTGAATAAATCACAGGCAATCTATACGTTGGTCTTAACAAGACCTCTTTCCCATGATATATTCACAATAATACAGGTCCTCTCATACCTTATTGTTTTATTAAACACCTCAGTGATACTGCTGGGAATAATATCAAATAATACCTGCTCTGCGGTGGTACTACTGGGGTCCTGACCATTAGAACAGAGCAAAGGGGACGTACACAGTAGGTACTGTGGAACACAAACAGATGGACTACAGTCTGGATTGTAGAACTACAAAGTCCATCTTCACAGTGAAACAGAGAACATGTACAATAATTGGAGCATGAAGGCGGTGTGTTTAAACTTTTGACTTTTGTATTATATACTAGTGCAAAAATCCTATTAGCGTATATTTTACTGGAGAAAAAATGTTCTGTGATGTTGATTACAGCTGAAGGTTACAAACTGTATAATAAATGAAGCTCTTTGCATCACTTTCCACAAACAGATGGAATTGTTTACTTTTTTGGTTCAGAAACATAAAAAAAATCAAGCAGGTTAAAATCCCTCAGATACAAAAATCAGTCGACTAACCTGCAACATACAGCTGTGAGGAGCCCAACAGGTTCCTCATAATGCCTTCAGAAACTCTCCCATCAGGTTCGGAAAGCATTGCTATGCTAAGTGTTCCGTCAAGGCTGCCGAATGAAACAAAAAACCACGCTGCCCTTGAAGCAGCCTCAGCTCCAAATGGATTTACAAACGATCCACGTCCCGTTTCTTTATTGTGTAGGAAGAATGGGGACCTTATCTTAAACGAGCACGGTTGGAGGATGCGATGGCAAATTCCCCTCCATCGTTACTCATGCTTTTAGTAGAAAAGGTGGCCGGTACCCACGGGAACGATGGGCTCAGATTGGGCTGTGTTCCATTCATGCATGATGGTGTTTGTAAGGCGTTCCTACGGGCTTTTGGAGCAAACTGCAATTTGCCGAATCGTTTCATGATTGTACATAATCAACATCCAAGCGACGCTCTGCTATCAGCGCAAACATTTGCTTTAGACAGCTTTGGGGCCCAAGTTGTAATTCTCTCTCAAATTTGTGTCTACACAAAGAGGATTATGGGTGGTGGTGTTTGCTTAGAGTGTGGATCTGACACCTTAGTCTTTCTCCGCCTGCACAGTCAAGGTCAGACAGATTCTGCTTACCCACCAGGATGTTGTTCATGTTGGTTTGCTAGATGTCCGTAGATGGAGGGTGTTGCTCTCTGCTTTGCCATGGTGATGATGCTTAGAATACATGGTGCTGCCACGCTACTGTCGGTCTCCCCCTTCCGACTGTTGGCAGTATGCCAAAACCATGCCATTCAGCACTTGTTCAGGGTCTTATCAACAACTCAAACCTTCAACCTCCATTACTGTAACCTGTAAACAACCAATGACACAAAATCAACAAGATTTAGAATTCTGCACTCCAGAATGCTTCGTTTTTTCAAATAATTCGTCACATTTAGCTTTTTTTCTCATCAGATAACATCCATAATCCTCCACTGTAGTGATTATTTTTACTCCAGGCTGAGTTCACCTTGGCAGAACCTGCATGCTTAACTAAGGATGGTGGGATTTTGGATCCCGGCCACTTTCCCCTGTAATTTCACAATGGGGTTATGAATTAATAAATCCTCCTGCCTCACTCACGCTGAGAAATCCTTCAAAAGCCTCTAGAACTGATTAAACTCATCACAAAGGCCTTTAAACATGAAGTTAAAGGGGCTGCAGTCTGGGTTCTGATTCATCTCAATCCAGAAGGATTGGGGAAAATTATAATCTCTGATCTCACAACGTACACATGACGTTTTAATCAAACTGTGCAGTTACTGTAACTGTCAGCATTAATGGCTTTCTGTTTAAACCGCTGTGTTTCTTACCAACCCAGTGTTCTTGGAGATTCTAGTAATTAAACACATTTTTAAATAAAATATTTCATATATTTAATATATTTATATATAATAATATATAAAGAATTATAAAACGGGTGGTTCCGTTTCTTAAACTTGATTGGCTGAGCCTTTTTTCAGCCGTAACATTATTGACAATAACACAAACCTATGAGCGCTTCACTATCGTATCAATGCGTGAAATACATTTTCACCGTTTTTAAAATAAACTGCGTTATGTAATTTAGCCACTAGATGGCAGTGTTTGATCATTAATCAAACCAAAAATCTAATCAGCACTCATCGTTCGATTTTAAAACCGGACTAGATTACGTCACTGAAGACCAGATTATTAATGATTTTGTTTTTAATTATGGCATTTATGAATCAAGTGTTGTCTTTTATTGTTGTTATTATTATTATTATTATTATTTTATTGATATGACTTTATTATAGTGTTTTTATAAGGGTTTTTGTAAAAGCAATAAGACGCTCGAGGGTGTGTGTTATTGTGAATACCTCACAGGAACACACACTACATGGAGCAATTTAGAGCATACATTGAAACCATGTTTTTGGACTGTGGGAGGACACCTGAGAACCCCGGGAAACCCTGGAGGAGAACATGGAAAACATGAAAACCTAGATATGGATTCGAATCTGGATCCTCAGCGCTGTGAAGCTGGATGTGCAAACATCAGGTCTTGCTCTCCAACACATCTATCTATAACAATAACCTGTCAACATGTTAACCTCCTTCCCATCTGCCTGTTAGCAGAATTTAAACGCATTATATGAGTGTGTCGCATAAAGTCCGAGGCATCGTGAATCATGCATATGAAAGTCTGACAATCACGCCGAAGGCTCCAACCTTGAATTAAAGAAATGTTCCTAATTTAACTGTAAAGCCATTGAAGTCTGTAAACTGATCATTAGCTGCACTCTGCTTTAGAACATAGATGAACGTGAAGAGTGGGAGGTTTAAACTTCAGCTTATTGAGAGAAGGAAAGTGGAGTTTTAAAATCAAAAATCCCATTTTTGCTCATATGCACAGCGGGAGAGGGGAACTACACATCTCTGCATTTTTATAATCAATGTCCATGTTATCAGCTTCACTTACCATATGGATGGACTTCGTAGTTAAAGTGCCTGCAGGGCTTACATACAGAGGAATTAGTCCTCTACATTTAACTCACATTTAACCCAACATAACACACACTGAATGAAGTGAGTAGCTGTACATGACACCCTGGGAGCGACTGAGGGTAGGTGCACTTCTGCTATGGTACTTGGTGGAACCGGAAATCGTACCGGGGGGCCTTCAAGTAGAAAGGTTGTGCAGACGGTGGTCGATCTGATTATCCACATCCTTTGCTATTTTTAAATAAACAGCTCCTACACAGAAAATAAAATCAGTAATTAATTAGTCTAATAAAGTATGTAAATGAGCGTCTTTTATGCAAATTTAGGTAAAAACGCCTGGAGAATTTGGACCTGTTTCTAATTCCTGTGTCCTCTTCATCCTCCCTGATGCATTCCACATCTAGTCCCAGTATTTAGAAGCACAAAGCTGCTTTATTTCTATTATTGCCGTCCATTCACCAACATCTGTTTGTGTGGAATTTACATGTGCCAGCAAATGCCTTCTCTCCATTTAATAAATGCTCGATCGCCAGCCTTGTGCCTTATTCCCCCATCTGACGAGCATTATTAAATGACTTGGAGCCTAATCAGATTTTTGGAGCCATTGTCACTTGTTTAGCTCCCTGCTCCTCCTGTCCTGCCGTCTTCTTCAAGCCTCCTAATAAAATGACCTGAGAATGTGCTCTGGTGCTCAATGAGGGAGGAGACTGCAGTGCAGAGCCGCTGTCAAAGACAGCTCTATTTAAGATTTAAGAGATTGGACTTATTCGGAACGCCACTGGCAAAATGCTAATTGGATTTGGATTTTTTTATTCTAACAAAGTGGTATGAAGTCTCGCCAGGATCCCGTCGTGATTGTTTTAGTCGGAATGAGAAGGAAACATTGCGGGATTATCCATGTGTGCGAGACATGGTTTCTAAATAACCTTAATAAACCTCACTCACTCAGGAAGAAAAGCAGCAGCAGAAAGGAAACCACTGCAGAACAGACACAACTGACGTAAAATGGACACTCGATTATTACATCATAGATCCCACAGTTAAAAAAATGGATTCAAGGTGAATAGGCAACTCTAAATTGCCCCTACCAAAATTGCCCCTACTCAAAAGAAAAATGAGATTAGATTCGAAATATAGATCTGCAAAATTGGGACATCACATTGCACTTACCTATTCAAACAAATTAAATAAATCTGCCACCTTTTCCACTTTGCCGTCACCCTGATCCCCACCGTTACGTTTCGTTGCTCTTATTCCCTGGCTCATGTTATCCGCCTTATCTAACACGTGACATCACTCTGGCAGCCCCGGCATCTCGGCCTGACAAACACCATCGCAGGAATATAATGAAAAGGAAAAGCAAACGCTGCTGCTTCAGCCTCCAGCCTCCGTGAGTGAAGTCTCCGCATGACAGAGCAGGTGTTCCCCTTGGGTGCCAATATGGTGGCTGCAGCTGGTCTCTGCTGGGGCTGAAGTGGAGCTGTGAGTCTGAGCTCGGTGCCAGGACCTCACAATTACTGCCACATCCTCATTTAGTTCTGATTGTTCCAAGTCCCCCAGTGCTCCCTCTCTGCCTGCGTTTGCCCAGCAGTCGAGGATACGACACAATTAACCCCGAGGACCAGAGTCTCGCCTCCGCCACAAACTTTGCTTCCTGTGTTCCAGGGGCTCTAAATGGGGTACAGATGGTCTGTCCTTTTCAAGTCAAGGCCCGCTTTTTAGGCCATTGCTTATCCTCTCTGCGCCTGTGTGCCGCCATCTGGCCTGCTGGAACATCTTGCCTTCTCCTACTTCTCTTCGGGAGAAAACATTATCCAGTCTGATGTAACCTTCTGGGTTCTGCTGGAGGGCCAAAAGTATTGTGCCATCAACAGGTGTGTCTGTAGTTTTTGCTGATGCATCCAGAAGAGGTCAGGCACCGATGTTGGATGAGGAGACCTGGCTCCTAATCTCTTTTGCAGTTTGGAAAAGCAGAGCAGTTGAGCAGAGCACAGCCTTCTCTGTGTTGACCAGTCAAGCAGAAAAGGAGCCTTCCCCAAACTGTTTCCCCAAGTTTAATGTCTCCAATCTAATTGTATTTCCCTCTCGTCCCACATTTCATCTCTAACATCAAACCACATGTGCGAGCGCGACAAGACAAATGCATCATAACGCCATGATTTGTATGAACGTTAAAAGCCGCATGAACTGCGCCGAATGACGAACTCTGCAGACCTTCGTTTAACGAGGCGACGGCCGCCAGCGTCCGCCTGCATTAAAACTGCACAGAGAGATGAGAGCCGGAAGGACTGTGGACAGTTTTAATAAGGACAGTGCGGATGGCCGCGTGGTGTCTCTGCCAGTCGGTAATATGTGACGGGGAGCGGAGGAAAGATGGGGTGGTACAGTAACGAGGAGAAGGAGAGCAGCGAGGCTCTAGTGTAATTACCACCATGGCAGACTAAATCAAGCCAGACTGAGCCTAATAACTCCTGATAATGTATGTGTGGCCCATTAATGTGAAGCGGCTTCTCCCTGGTGCTTGCACAGCCTTCCTCCTCTCTCTTTAACCTGCAGAGCCGTGGCAGGGCGGCGGCGGCAGCCGTTCCGAAGATCTTGCAAATAATGACAAACCCCTTCAGATCGTTGGCTCAGAATAACACGCTTGTTTAAGTTCGACAGCAAACCAGAAGAGGTTTGCTGCTGTGAGTGTAAGTGATCCGTGAGCTTCAGCTTGTCTTATAATCAGTGTGATTGTCAGGCGCAGACAGTTTAGGGGGGTGTTGATCGAAACTGGTCGGAATAAAACCGGCAACAGTGACAGTTCCGCAATAATGACTTTTACTGATACAGTTCCAGGCACGAGCTCCAAATTAAACATGTGCAAAATCATTAGGGTCCAAAACACACTTTAATCCTATACAGAAGGAATGACATCTGGTCTCCTCTCACTGTCTTAATTGCCCCTATATAGTGTGTATATGTCGGTGTGAGTGAGTGTGTGCCCAGTGATGGATTAGCACCCTGTCCTGGGTGTCTCTTCCCAGCACTTAAATGTCACGCCCCCCCCCCCCCCACCCTGTGACCCTAGCACGAGAAGACGGAACACTCCGGCCTCCAGCGCTGGTTTTTTAGAGCACTGGGACATCACAGGGATTTAAATGTGCAACCCAGAAGCTTTGCATTTTTTCACAATGCACCGTGAAGTGGCACGACTGTGGACAGCCTGCAGCTAAATCTGCGCAGTGTTGCCGTCACCGAAGCCAATGACTCAGCTATAATGTATGTGAAGAACAGCATTAGTGTGTGATAGTCAGCTGTGAAATGATTCAGACTGTCACGCTAAACAGAATGCCACAGAATGTTGTTGGTAATAGTTTAAGATCTATTAGTGAAGTCATTACAGTTTAATAAATCACACTTCATAATAAACACAGTGGCATCGTGCAGAGATGGTCTGCAGGAGGTGCTGGACCCCACACCTGCCATGCTGACATACTGGGGAAACCCCTGCGAATCCACTCTCTCCAGCAATTCGGACCACTCATAAGGGAAAAGCCTGACCTACCAGGAGGGTGGCACGCTATGGTGACTTACTGCACACTTGCTTCTACCCTGCATACTGGGAAATCCAAGAAACTTTCTCACATGCAGAGCAGACAGCCACGGTTGGATACCTCATGCATATCCCTGCATCGGTTCACCATAGTCAGAAGTTTGGCTCTCTATGCATGTAACTATCGTTTTGGAAGTGCTGCGACTTTACACATCGGGTCGCTTTGGGAAATATGTTGTCATTGCCGAAAGATAAAAGTAAAAGGCAAATAGGTTCCTAAACATAAACCTTAAGCAGTAAACATGATCCAATATGTTCAAATGAGACTTAAAACTCACAACACTCTTTATTATAGCGATGTGTTTTGCCCTGGACAGCAGTGATACATACTAAATGCTGAAACCCATAGACTTGTGAGATCCTGCAGTTACTAAGCTCCAGTTAGGGCCCATTTTCGGGGGCCGCAGGGTGACCCAGTCATGACAGAAACCTGTTACCGGTGGCAGGCAAGATTTTACAAAGTGCCTTTCCTACTTGGTGCCGGCTGACATTTTCGGGATCATTTGGCTCGTGTTTGTTTACCTGCGAGGACTATGAATCTCCGTCTCCCAGCGAGACGCCACGACATTCAATTCGGGCTTGAAATATTGCCGTTGTCATCGGAGCAGAACAGATGCAAAAAAATACATTTGGCCTGGCTTTGTACGCTCCGGGACGCATCCTGACAGCTTCCCTCAGCCTCATAGTTCACGGTGGTGGCATATGAAAGCCGAGAGCTCCCTGTCATTCCCACACACAGCACCGGAACGTAATGCCTCCTGACTGGATGTGTTTGCGGCACTATCGGCTCCCCCCGTGCGAGGGGCCGTAATGCCGTGTCTCATAAGTTTCTGACTGCCGCCAGATTTAATTGTCTCACCGACGCGTGGCCTCGTATTGATGTGCGCCCGCAGAGCGAACGGCTCTTGGAGAGCACCGCGGACAATATGAAAGACGAGCCGCGGGCCAGAATGTCCTGTAGTGGATTTTGACAGCTCCGAATAAAACGCTCCAGCTGAGAGATTTTTCAAATCCCACTGACCCCCCGTCACTCTGATCAGAGGGGAGCGGGTTAGAAAATGACTAAATTAAATTCTTTTTAAAGTGGGCGGCGCTGTGTTACTGAATCGTGCTGTTAGCTCCTGGGTTTGATTCCCAGACCGGGGCATGGGTCCTTTCACTGTGGATTTAGGAAAGAGGGTGATGCTGGGAGATGCTGAGGGTAAAAGTAAAACCTGCAACAAGCTGGATGAATGCATTCGCAGAAACCATGACGATGTCTGAGACACAAACAGAGGACAGGATGTTGTAAAGAATCCATCAGTTTGCAAGGAGTCAGAAACAACTTGTTTTGGATGTGTGGGCGTCGCCCTGTCGATGGACCGGCCTGTCTTTCATGCGGTGGGTACTGAGAGATGGCGAATGTTTCTTTGCGTCTGCTCCTCATTAGATTCCTTGATGTATATTGTTGCTGAAAACAATCACTTAAAAGTAGCGTAATGCTCTGTGAACGGAAGTGGAATTTTCCATGTGCGATGGGCACAGCGGAGACCTTTCAGGCACTTCAAAAAAAGGCGCTCGCTTAAAAGGCTGAAAGGATTGTGGGACTATAAAATTAAGTAATTTCTCTCTGCCCCGCTGCCCCTTCTACAGCTGCAATTTACTGCTATTAAAGGGGGGGAAAAAGCCCAACAAACAGCGGCTCTGCCGCTTGTCAATGCGTCACCATGGCAACCAATAAAGAATAAAGATGAGCGAATGGAAGTCTTCTCGCCGCTGCAGGTGGTGCCGTCGTTCTGTAAGAGCCATCAAGTCCTTTCTGTGTTCGGCACTTTGTATACTTTAAGTGGATGTGGCTTAGTATTAATGGTTCTGATGTTGTTTCAACACGCACACACGCACACACACACCCAAACAAGCTTTCTTATTTTTTATTAGAATAGCCAATAAGAATAAACACAGTGGCATAGTGGTCAGCACGTTTGCCTCTCAGCGCTAGGGATCCAGGTTCGAATCCCCATCTGGCCGGTTTCCTCCCACAGTCCAAAAACATGGATTCAAGGTGAATTGACTGCTCTAAATTGTCCCTATATACAGTTCGCCTATATTGTGTGTGTATCTGTGTGAATGAGTGTGTGCCCCGTGATGAATGGGTTTATAAAAAGCACACACAGTCAGTTTATTATTTCTTGTAATTATGAATTAGTGTCTGACTTCCACCGTTTTCAGCTCTGAAGCCATTTGCCTCCCTCCGCTGACTTTTAATTATCCGTGTAGCTTGTAAACTAATAATTGCGTTCAGCCTAAACATTGTTTAATATCCTATTTGGACAATGAGGAGTCCAGAACCCCCCCCCCCTGTATAATCAGACCAGCACCATTTGTTTCTGTATGCAGTAATGTTTGTATGCCCAAAAATCCCACTCACATCTCCCCCCACACAGGGCTGTCCAGCGGGTCAGTGTTTACCACAAAGACTTCTTAAACATGACGGGATGAAGGCTTTACGTGTTTCTCTGAGTGCGGTTCAGCTTTTAGCTCTGCTCCTGACTGGCATGTGCTCAAGTCTGAGGTCCGAGTAGGAAATGAATGCGGCGTGTGTCATGTTTGAGGTCAGAAAGCCAATAATTCGATGAGTAAAGTGTAACTCTATATCCGGCAGCATCATGCAGTCCTTCAAAGAGCGAGCGGCCCTAAGCTCGGGAGACGATCTCAGTGTGAATCAACACAACGATGTTGGCACAGATCAACACACGGTACTCGGCTTTATGCAGCAGACCACTTCAAAGGACTGCGGGCTTGGGATATCTAGTACGAGACGAGCTTTGATCTGTAAATGAGCGACTCCTTGTTTTTTCCTTAGCGCCTCTTGCCGAAGTCAAAATGCAGATCAGCAGCAATAACATCTCCTCCTTTTCCATCAGCATGACGCAACCGCTGAATCCAATCGCGGGAGTGTCGTGAGGCTGCTTCGCCTCAACTGTATCGGTGCGGGATATTAACTGAGGCAGTGACTGTGGGTTTTCTCGCACACTAATAGCATAATCATCGTTTTATTGATTACCTGAGTGCTCATTTAAACAGCATGCTGGCAGATGACGGACTCTGAATCAGAGGCTCGGATTCCACTTAGGGTTGTTCAGCACGTCTCTCTGATGTCTTTGATTTATTTCTATATATTCTTTTACCAGCCACTTGAAAGGTGCATCTCCTTATTTCTACACGTTACCTCCTGCAGAGTACAGCCTCTATGTTAGATGTCACCACTATTTGGGTGGTGCATGGTTTTCAGCACTGCAGTGATATTCAGGTGTCAGCATCCTGCGAGGCCTGATGAAGAATCAGCATCAGAATGTTGAGCGATAATGAGATACAGTGCATTAAAGTGCAGGTCAACTGTCACAAACCTCCTGAGCTCAATACGAGGGATTATTATGGGATATCAGATTATTTCCATGAATGTAAACATAAGTGTGGACTGAAGACCTCTGTGACCCAATGAAAGCCAACGTTCATGATTTCCGAGTAGACTCTTACGTTCCACATAAAGAGCCCAATTTAGATCAGACGTAAAGTCAGTGTGGAATTATATGTGGAAACCCTGTCAGTTCTCGGCAGAACTCTAATGCGTTCGGAAAATGGATCCTCGAAGCGGGAACCTTTTGAGGGGTAATTAGCTTCCAAGCGGCAGGTCACATCGCCACCTCTTGCGTTTGTTGATGAATGACTTGTCGTCGCTCCCACATCCTTCTCTTTCACTTATGGCTTCAGTCAGACGGGTTTCTGATGCACACGGTGAGTGCGATCGCACCCCAAAAAATTAATAGAGTTTTCCAAATTCCGCGGAAGGAAAGTCGATTAAAGGTCGTCCAAGTGAAAAGATGGAGTGATTGGGGCATCTTGGGATGATAGTGAGGGTTTTTTATGGACTGTGACTGCCAGGATTTTTAATCACCAAGCGTGAACTTTATTCAATTTCATTTTCAGATGGAAAAAAATAGGTGTTTTATTTCACACACGGATTGTATGGCGTATGACGAAGTGCGGCGTCATATCCAATTAATGCAGGTCCACAGAGAACTTTACGGCCCGTTTTTATGGACCTCACCTTGTGTGCTGTGATGCTGAAAGAGCAAGAATCAATTTTTTAAACCCAGAGTGAAACAGATTTCCTTAAATTCGCTACTTTAAAGAGGAACTTCAGTCAGTTTCCTCCCACAGTCCAAAAATAGGGATTTAAGGTGAAATGACTGCTCTAAATTATCCCCATATAGTGTGTGTATATGAGAGTGAGTGTGTGCCAAATGCTAGATTGGCGCCCTGTCCTGGGTGTATCTGCCCAGGGCCTCAAATGTTCTCACCTGGAAGGGCATAAGAACCCCTCCCCGACCCTAGTAGATGATTAAACCAAATATAATGAGATAAGATGATTAATCACTGATTTAAGGTGTTTTATTCTGTCCT
>JAFMOD010001181.1:235071-265232 GCA_019802435.1 Corydoras maculifer
AAGACAGAACCCTAATGTTGTTTGTTTATCACAGGTATCATTTGGGTGGTGGATTGTTTATTGTCAGTTCTGCAGTGACACTGATGTGGTGAGGGAGGTTTAGTGCAGCAGTGCTGCCATAGTTTCATTTCTCCACCTCAGTGACACTGCTGGGTAGGACTAATGCACCAAACAAATAATACCTGCTCTGTGGTAGTACTGGGGTCCTTGCCATTAGAACAGAACACATTGTGTTCAGTAGAACACTAACAGATGGACTACAGTCTAGAATTGTAGAACTACAAAGTCCATCATAACCGTAAGTACAACTGAGAACACGGACAGTAAGCAGAGCAAACTTTGACTGGTACTGTACATGGGGAGAACATTCAAATTTCACACAGAATGGACCCAGGTTGCCTATTTGAGAATAGAGAAATGATTTGGATTGATTGATTATTATATGGATGCGTTATTAATAAAAAAGAATCATCTGCTAAATCATTTAGAACAGTAGATTCAGCTGAATATTTCAATACTAATGATCATATTAAATAAAAGCCTTATAGATTAGGTTAATGCGATCCGTCTCAGACTGGAAGCAAACGCTGACCGGACACATTAGCATCATGTTGCTAAATGGATCGAGATGCTTCTGATCGGATGCCGATGACCTCGCTCTTCATCCCCTGGAAGCCTTTAAAGCATCAGTAAAAGAAAATACACAGTGCCGATGATGCGCTTCGCACAAACCCTAGGCCTTTTTAAACCCCCCCACCCCACCCCACCCCCCACCCCGCTGACTGAGTGCTCCATTCAGCTCGTCTGATATTCGGGCAGGATGACATATTACTGAATATTAAAACACTACCCCTCGAAAGCTCCGTCGGACCTCCATGCCCCCATGCGCGTTCTCCGTGTCTGACATTTGGGACCCCATCAGTGTCTTCATTAGACACTGCCCATACCTCCCTCAGGAGCGCTCTGACTTTTCCTTTGTGCTGAGTCATGTTGTTTTGGTGACCTCCGTTTGCACGGCGCGGGCACACCGTCTCCGCTCTGCCTTCCGCCGGGGAAGTTATCCAGGCATCCGGCCGGGAGGTCAGACTCGCTTAAGTTGTGAAGAAAGCCTAATTATTAGCAGAAGCATTACATCATTCATAACATCGGACAAGTTTTCACACAAATTTACGTCAAAACGTGCGTTTTGCGCATCACGTGGGAGAAAAACCTCACACGAATCAGAGGAGAACATGCAAACCACCTTGATCTGAGACAGTAGTGCTGACAGAATGGTAATCTTGAATCGTAATCTCACCGAACGAATTAAAGAAACCTGGGAATTCCTCAACACTCAGTTAAAAAATGTTAAAAAAATGTTTTAAAACTAATTTGACCACAAAATGCCAAAACCTTTTTTAATTCGCCAATTAAGAGGCCAATTATTTAATTTTCAAATTTGTTCTAAAGTGCTCAGTGGGGGTTGGGGGGGGGGTTGGGGGGCTAAGGAAGTCATCCTGCTGATGAACTGCTCCAATCGTAACACGGTGCGGCTGCGATCAATGCGGCCTGGCAGAGGCCTCTGACTGCGGACGCCGCTTGAGCCTCATCTTTATTATCCACTCTGAGATGTTTACGGTGGCCTCTGCGGTTCTCACAGTATATCAGTCGCTCTCAACCCCAGACTCGTCACAGCGCAACATCGACACTGAGGGAGTTCTGTACAAACACAGACGCTCGGGCCGCGCAGGCGGAGCGCTGACCCTGATTACGCCACATACATTATAGAACGCATAATAATACATTATAGAACGAATTTAAAATCCATGCAATGGCGCTGACTCTATCACCTCCATTATTATTTATTCCATGTACAGCAACAAGGAACTGAAGCAGAAACACGTCGGATTCATCTTCATTTCAGAACCTGTAGTATTTCTGCAGCTGGGGGATGTTTATAGATGATGCTTGTTCATATAAATCATCAGTCGACTCGTGTGGCAGATGGTTTTGCGGCATTTTACAGCTATAGAGATCCACCTCTCAGGTTCGAATCCCAAAATGGTGAAGGATTGGCGCGCTGTCGTATGTGTATTTAGCCCTGAAACATTCTCCCCTGAATGGGCCTAGGGAGGCCCCTGTGAACCTAGTAGAACATATAGATTCATGCAGAACATGCTGATGAATTGAGAACAGCGATGGACTGGCACTTTGTCCTGACTGTTCTTCCCAATCCATCTTCCCAAGTGGAGGACTGAGTGAATGTTAATGATATGAGATGAAATACAAACATATTAAATGAGGTTTTATATGAATTTACACACAGTGTTACAGAGTCACTTCATCTGCTTGACTTCAAACCGAATTCTTTTCTATATTGAGAAAAGAAAAGATAAAAGGGAAGGAGCCTGGCGCTGGTGCCATCTCACCACATTTCAAATGCCCCCTACTGTCAAGGAGTATTAATGATTAAATCACCTAAATCTAACTGTCTGGAACAAGGAGCACAGCAGAACCTTTATACAACCTGCAGCACGTGGAGTGAAGATAACTGATTGGCTTCAGTGGGACCAGAAAACCCACTGCCTTCATTAGGCTTTCTATTCAACAACATGGCAACGCACACACGCACACGCACACACACACACACACACACACACACACGCAGTAACCAAAATATTAAGATACAGTTAAATCAATGTATTCAGGACTTTCATTCTGTCTCATCGTCGTCAGGAATTTTGTCGTCAGGCATTTTAGACAAGTGTATGCTTACTCAGGGGAAAGAGTTTGGGGAAGGCCCATTTTATTGTCAATTGATGGGTCCTAACGGAGAAAGAAAGGGGTGTGTCCAAACCCTTGACTGTATATGATTTAAGAGTTTAGGATTCATATATAGGATTACTTCTGACTTTAATCTACACCTATACAATTGTATGACTTAATGAAAGGCAGATTACTCGGGTGTCAGTTCGTGTGCGTACACGTCGCTGCATTGGTATTAATGTTGTGTATTACACACTGCTGAATTCTTTTCATCACACACGTGTACAATCTTGTAGCAGAAGCTGGTTCTAAACGGATCTGCAGTTTATTTTTACCTGGTCTGTTAGTTTAGACCCTCACTGTGTGATACATTAACCTGAAACCCCCGACTGTGCAATATTTCTAAGATTAAAGGGTTCTGTTCTGTTCTCTACATTTCGAGTTCTGATCGTGGAAACACTGTGTGTTTGATCAATGTGTGTTATTTATCAGTGTCGTCGTTGTTAGTGGACAGTGAGCATAAGTGTACAGAGGTCAGTGTGAGTTGTGTATTAAACTAATCCGCTGAGCCGGCATTCACCTGCGGTTTTTTTTTTTGTGCGTCCTCCTTGTTTGTTCTTGGTTGCCCCATTAAAAACCCTGTGAAGTGACTTAGTTCCTCAGATGACAGTCACCTGATCTCTTAAAAGGGATCAGCAGGAAGATCAGATAAATTAGTAATGGGTCCTAATGTCGGCCCCGTAAATCCCAAAACACACAAAAGCGACGGCAGCCATGTTCGGTTTGCCATGTGCCTCCAGGCAGTAATCAACCAGGCAGCCGTGGAACCATAGTGACTAATGCCTTTAAGGTGGAACAGAATGACCGCTGATAACACGCACACGGACAGACCCGCATAATGAGACGCGCGTCGGACGTCCGCTTGCTTGTGACAGTAGACAGTAGTGAATGCGGCCGAAATGGAGATGGATGAGTTCCACTCTGTGTGATTTCACCTTTCGCATATCTGTTTGATTCCAGTCGAGAGTGACGGGTCAGTGAAGCCGGCGAGAGGCGAAAGATACCGCTTTTTGCGTCACGGCAACGCTAACTTAACCTACCAGTGCCACCGACTGATCACCAAATTTTTTAGAGCTCAGGTATATTGGTATTATAGCAAAAAGCACTTCAGGCACCTTCCTGTCAACACAGAGACCCTGAGCAAGTTCAGATTACATTTGAATCCAGTCACAAGGGGACGGAAAGACGAGACAGGTGATGAATACGGCCTCGATGTTTATCCACCTGTGACTTTATAAACGCAAACCCGTTGAGATTCCACCGATTCCTGCTTCTAGGAAACCATCTGCTTTCATGCTTTTAGCAATCGGACAGCAAGACATTTTCAGCCGAGCAAATATATAGTGTTTATCTCGCCCACCTTAATATTTAGTCACTTAAAACTAAAATGGAAATAAACAATGAATCTAATGGCCAACTGTAATGTTTTCATTCCTCTGCTCTCTCAACCTTTGTAGTGACGTGTCTCGTACTGATTGCATCCCATGAGCACTTGTCTCCTCTCTTTTCTTCTTCTCGTTATGCCGTTGTCAGCACTGCCGGTGCCATCGTAACTCATTGCCCCGGAGCAGCCCAGGCACCCACCATGACTGGCTCAGCCGTGTGTCCATCATTATCACCACTTAGTGTCCAATCGCCACTCTGCTCTGGATAAGTTATGGGCAGACTCCGTGCCAGTTCAGTGGCACTGAGTATTCCCCATCTCTCTGAGGGCGACACCTCGGCTGCTGGGAAATCTCAAGTGATGGGAAGAGACATAAGACCGCTTCCAATTAAGCCAGTACAACCTGTAGCATTTGTCTCTGTCCTATCTGCTGACAGGATATTCCCCGAGCTCATGGCTCCTGCCTAAGAGTGGTGTTTATCTCCATTATCCAGAAGCGCCTAAACACCATCTGGAGTTTGCACCGTGTGTGAAAGTGGCAGATACTGCATTCAATTTGCAATCTTCAAGGGAGTACATGGTGTGTGTTGGGGTTGTGTGACATTGCCATATGGATCTAACAACATGTATGGCTTTTAATAGAGCCAGAACACCCACACTGACTAAACAAGCTTAACACAGTTCTTTATATAGCACATATCTCACTTAATGCATGTACTCAGTGTACCTTCATTTAGCCATGTTTTCAACATAAGAGATAATTTTCTGTGCATGGCATGTGACATCACTATAAGCATCACTCCTGTAGCTTGCAGGTCTGTGTAACTAAGGAAACTGACACAGCTGGACTTTGGGCGTGGTAGCTCAGAAGGTAGGGTACTAGTCTTGCAGTCTTAAAATTAGGGTTATGATAACCATTGAGTGTGGCCCTTGAGCTTCCCCCCTAACCCTCTATGCTTCAGCTTCAGTAGTACTGTATTAAGGCCTGACCCTGAGCCGTGACCTCAGCCAGGTTGTCTGGCCACTCGAGCACTAAGTTGGTGTAGTGGTTTGCATATTCGCCTCTCAGCTCTGGGGGTCCAGGTTCGAATTCTGATTATGGTGGAGGGTCCTAGTTCTCCATGTGTCTGTGTGGGTTTCCTCCTGGTTCTCCGGTTTTCTCCTACAATTCAAAAACAAGGTGAATTGGATGCTATAAGTTGTCCTGGTATATTGTGTGTGTGTGTGTGTGTGTGTGTGTATATGAGTGTGTGACCAGTGATAGATTGGTGCCCTGTCCTGGGCGTATCTGCTCAGCGCCCTACCATCTACATTCTTCCTTGGATGGGCATAGGGAACCCCCCCCCCCCCAGCAACCCTAGTAAGGATTAAGTGGAAGATAATGTATGCATGAGTGTTTGGACTCTAACTTCTGGTTTCAGCCCTTAATCAGCCGGCAGATCTCTGCTTTTCAGAAAGGGGCGCATATCCTGCTCACGCCTCACAGCTTATATCCGATAGCTTGGACAGTGGGCAGGCCCGTTCAATGAGAAGCCATCGATCATGTGAAGCTGAGTCATTTTCCCACACGCTGCTGACACCGGGAGGCAGATGAACACGGCGATATGGCTCACAGACATTTGTCTTCTGGCCAGAGAAATGAGAAAAATAAAAAAGTCGCTTCATCTTCAGACCATCATTTTAAAAGCTTTAAAGATTTCCCATCGACATGTTTTATCTGGCCAGAAGGATGTGGACTCCAAGTTCAGGCAGGGCTCCGGTGAGGGGCAAAATCATTTTAGATAAACCTACATCTAATTTTATCAAGGAGGGGGTAGGTTAAAGTGTTGTAACGTCTTAATCTAGGGAGTCTGATGTAGTAACAGTGGGTTTTTTGGAATTGGTATATATATATATATATATATATATATATATATATATATATATATATATATATATATATATATATATATATATATATAGTTTATATAGTTCACGTCCACCTCTCAGTGCTGAGAATGCAGGTTCGACTCCCAATCTGGGTTTCCATGTTTGCCCAGTGTCCGAATGGGTTTCTTCAAGGTTTTCTGGTGTCCTCCCACAGTCCAAAAACACGAATTCAAGGTGAATTAGCTGCTCTAAAATGCCCCTATATAAAGTGTGCATGTATGTGAGTGTGTACCCAGTAATGGATAGCTGCCCTGTCCTGGGTGCATCTGCCCAGTGCCTGAAGCGTTCTCTCATGGAAGGGCCTGGGGACCCCCCCCCACGACCCTAGTAAAGGATTAAGCTCATTAAGATAAGATTATAAGATGATATGTTTTTTATAAATATATTTATATATTTGGTGAGTGAGCGGCGGCACGGTGGCTTAGTGGTTAGCACGTTCGCCTCTCAGCTCTAGGGATTCCCGGTTCGAATCCCCATCTGGGTGGAGTTTCCATGTTCTCCCCGTGTCTGCGTGGGTTTCCTCCGGGTTCTCCGGTTTCCTCCCACAGTCAAAAAACATGGATCAAGTTAATTGAATTCTCAAAATTGCCCCGTTTAGAGTGTGTCTGTGTGAGTGAGTGTGTGCCCAGCGATGGATTGGCGCCATGTCCTGGGTCTATCTGCCCAGCGCCCGAGACGTTCTTCCCTGGATGGGCATGGGGAACCCCACCGCGACCCTAATAGAGGATAAAGCGGGAGATAATGAATGAATGAATGAATGGTGAGTGAGCACAGCACCATCACATTAGTGTCACTGCACTTCTGCCTCCACTGCAGGTGAAAGAGAACAGGTCGTCTACTTCCGACGTGCAGGTCTATAAACCCTCTCAGACATAAATCTTAAACGCGTATTATGCGCTGGAGCGAAGATCCGTCATAATTAGCTTTTGTTAATTGTGTATGGGGAGCAGAGGCGGCCGACTGAGCCCCTCTGTATTCCTGTCATCCTCCCACATCCTCCCTCTCCCTCGCAGCCCTCCTAACATTTCCATGTAAACATTCATCATTGTTCAGGACCCACCGCTGTTACCTTAGTGAGAGTTATGATGACGGAGGCTTCCAGGGACAATAAAGCACTCTACTGTTTTTAAATGAGATTAGTCGGCCACAGGCTCACGGAAATTCAGCAGCAGTTAAAACATGGGTGTTAGTCTCCTCCGATCCGGAGAGGCACTGCATCCGGGGCAAATCATGTGGCAAATATAATGAAAGGTGGAGCATGGTGGTGCAGTAGGTAGTGCGCTCACTTTGAAAAAAGAAGGTTTAGGGCTTCATTATGCACCACCCTAATAACTCCCAGAGAAACTACACACTATTACATCTGATAGCAATATATAATATATAATCCCTCTATATAGGTATGTGTGTGTGTGTGTGTGCGTGTGTGTGTGTGTGTGTGTGTGTAATATGTATGCATAATAATGTAGATGTTTTAAGTTACATGTATGCAAACTGTAGCTGGTTTAATTTATTAAAAATCTATTATAATTATTGCAGCGTTAGAAATAATATCTCACAGGTTTTCTTCAGCGGTGAAAGTCTTTACTTTTCATGTAAACTGTCTAAAGTCTGTTGATAAAAAGATAAAGTATTGCTCGGCTTCATTAGAGAATTGCAAGTAAACAAAGACACAGGGTGAAAGAGTACATTTCTATTTAAAAAAAAGTTTGGAGCGTAATGTAGGGAGCAGTGACGTTTGTAGGCGACCTTATAAAGTACGACCTCGTTTTGAAGTATATAGGTGATGAGTTTATTCGCCTCAGAAACATCAAACGTTTATAAACTGATTTTTTTAAGCCTTATTAATGCGCCTCCTCTAAATACCTCCACAGTCGCCGTCTTTAATGCGCTCACGGTCGCGTCTGATTGGCTGAGCGGACCGCGCGCTCGCGCCGCACACCTTCCCCGGTCGTTCCTATAGAGACGCTGGTGAGCGCTCGCGATGGGCAGGCGCGCGGGTACATGTCGGAACAGGACGGCGGGCGTCTGTCTGTGAGGGAGAGAGAGAGAGAGAGGAGGAAGAGTGAGAGAGTGAGGTGCGTTCACCCGGTGGAATGGCACTCTAACGGAGTGAGACGGAACTGACGGCTGGAAAGCTGCGCGAGGCGCCTCGGCTGACGGTCCCGTGCGCACCGGTGGCTGGCTGGCTCGCGCGCGCTCCGCGCGCAGGCATGTCGGAATGGCGTGCACCAGGAGAACCAAAACTTTGGTGTCGACGTGCGTCATCCTGAGCGGCATGACCAACATCGTGTGCCTGCTGTACGTCGGATGGGTGACCAATTACATCGCCAACGTCTACATCAAAGTGCCGGTGCCCGTCCCGGTCCGGAAGTTGGAGGGCGACAAGAAGGGCGAAACTCTGCGGATTATCGAGAGACTGGACCGACTCGAGACCGTGGTCAACCAGCACATCCAAGGTACCGGAGGTCCGCGCACCTGCACGGGGAACCGAATCCCACAGCCTTCAGCGGGAGGCGAGCCTAACGATCCCGCTGTATAACGATCCCGCTCTGTAAGAAATCTGCAAGAAAAAGAATAATTCGGGGAATTTATATAAAACAAACAAAATCATCTGTAGAATAAAAAATGCTGCTCAGTTTTATTCACTCTCATCTGGACGGTATGTAGCTGAAAATATTATAGGCCCTTATAATAAACTGAATTAATCCGAAATATAATCTATATAACCTGGAATAATACAAAAAATGACAAATATTACATCTGATAGCAATATATAATATATAATCCCTCTATATAAGTATATATATATATGTGTGTGTGTGTGTAATATGTATGCATAATAATGTAGATGTTTTAAGTTACATGTATGCAAACTGTAGCTGGTTTAATTTAATAAAAATTTATTATAATTATTGCAGCGTTAGAAATAATATCTCACAGGTTTTCTTCAGCGGTGAAAGTCTTTACTTTTCATGTAAACTGTCTAAATTCAATACTGTTGATGAAGGGATAAAGTATTGCTCGGCTTCTTTAGAGAATTGCAAGTAAACAAAGACACAGGGTGAAAGAGCGAGCCACAGGTGAAGCCGGGGTTAGAACAAAGTCCCGGAGCAGATAGTCTGGATCTGAGGGGCTGAACAGTTTTTTATGGCGTGGAGTAAAGACAGGACATATGAACCAGAGTGCAGATGAATTTCAGATTGTGCTCCGAGCCGATATCACGTTACAGCAGGTCTCCTGTTCCAGCTGCACTGCACGCACAAAAGTATAGGGACACGCCTCTGAGACAAAATACATGGATGTAACCGGTGTTTGAACTCAGTTGCCGCGCTGTGCATTCTGTGAATTGTACGTGTAGACAGTTTAAGGTGAGCCATTTGATTTGGGCATGACTAAACCAGTGCACAAACCAGGGTGTGTAATTGCATGTTTGGTATGGACCACAACTTTATGGAACACATTTGAGATGAACTAGGATGTCGATTGCGAGCCGAGTGCTCTCGTCCTCATGGATTCTCTGCGGAATGAGCTCCAAAATCTTATAGAGTGAAGTGAAAGCTGTTATAATTTAAAAGAGTGACCATCTTCATAGACGTCATAAAGTGTGATGTCATAATGTGACATAATGTAACATAATGTGATGTCATAATTATAAGCAGAGCTTTGTGTGATTACCATTTAATCATAATTAAATGTGTTTAGATATAAATGGAGCTTCTGCAAGTGTTATATTATTTTTTATAAGACACTAATTAACATGTTTACATCATCGCATGCCTGTTATATCACTCTATACCTGCCGCATAGATGATGATCTCCTTTCCGTTCCCCAGAGTGACATTAAAGCCACTCTGTAATTGCATCTGCGAGCCTTAAAATAGCTCACTCTGCCCTTAATGTGTTAAATAGAGACAAGCTGTTTGCAACCTGGTGGGATCGAGTGTCATTCTGGCAACGCTTATGGTAAAGAAGGGATGGTGGCGCGAAGCCAATGTGAGAGACGTTTTAAAGCGGCGTGGATTCAGCAGCGGACTGTGATGGATCACATTGTCATGACTAATTCAAAGTAGATGAGTTTGAGATTTGTGAAAATATGGACCGTTCGGTTCCTGCCTCTCGGCGCGAGTCGTTTCGGCTGTGATTAATGCCCCTGGGTGCTTCCGCAGGGCGCCTCCTCAGGGTGCTTCCTCAGGGTGCGATCTATAGTGTGGACATTGATGGTGACAATCTGTTTTGCTAATGGGCTTCTTCAGAGGACTTTTCTCCTCCGACGGACTGTACACTGATTGTACCTTAATTCGGAAGGCCTTCCAGCACACGGCGTTTTTATAAACCTTGTCTGTCGATATCGCCCCGCGGGAAAAGAGCTGTACCAATCCGTTATTGCTGTCAGGAGATATATCGCTGATTTGGGGTAAAAAACAATTAGTGACGGTTGTAGTTTAGGGGTGTGGAGTTTTTGGAGAGTGAAGGTCACCCTCCTCCTCCTCATCCTCTTCCTCCTCCTCATGAAGCTTTTCAAACGATTTAATTTGAAAGTGATGACGAACGCTTTCGGGTTCCGTTTGGTCCAGCTGGGTTAATATTATGTGACGTGCGGTGATTGTTCCTGAAGTTCTCTTTTGTTTCATCGCGTAAACAATGAGAAACGAGGAAGACGGTGGTCCGGGACGCGGGCCGTCTTGTCGGAGCTCTGTCGATAAATTCGCCCGACTTCTTCCTCCAGTGATTCGAGAACAATGGTTCTGCGGCTGCCACTTTGTTCTGTTCAAATCCCCAACAGTGGCTTTAAAACTGTAACAAAAAAGCTTTTGTGTTCCAGCAGATTAGTCGCGGCCACAATATCTGCTTTTGAGTTTGTCCTCATTCCTAATGATGCCTACATGAAGCGGACCTGAGAGGAATGCAAGTCTCTCTCGCACTCTCTCTTGCGCTCTCTCTCTCTCTCTCTCTTCATAGTTCGTGTCCTTTCACTCGACAAATGTGGCAGCAATTATTTCAATTTATTTGCTCATGTCATTGAAGCAGAACTCTCGTATATCCAATCTCAAAAATAGCACCTAATTCTAATCAGTCTAATCTCTCACTGTATGTCCCTGTAAAGCCACCAGCACGTTCTATCTGCTCTATGGACAAAAATATTGGGACACTGACTTCAGCATCTGATTCAGTTCCATTGTCACAAGCAACTACTAGTGGACTTTGTGGGAACAGTTTGGGGAAGGCCCTTCCCTCGTTGTACCTACACTGTTAACGCTGCTCGACGGGGTGAGTTTGTGGTGAAAGCTTCAGACTGACCCTCACAGAGTCCCGACTTCAACCCTGTATAATACCTTTGGTCTGAACTAGAAAGATTATATGGAGACTATAATCCCTTGTACACAACTGTTGCCATGACTACGAGGTCTCCTCAAAAAGAATCGGCGCTCGTGCCAGAGTTTTGGTCATCGGCTTCTCTGATTACCATTTCATTAATGCCTAATTCTTGTTTAATTTTCACAAGTGCGAGTTGCTTGTTTCACCATTAGGTGGATAGGCTACAACATTAGAAACTTTCCAGTTTAATGTGCTTGAATTTTTGGAACACACCTCTTGACAATTCAATTCACAGTGTGTAAAATATCTTTGGGCTGAATTTGAATGAAGAGTGTGAGCCAGACTTTGTCATCCAGACTTTGGTGTCTGACCTCATAAGCAAGACATCCCACAGACAAACTCTGGAATCGTGTGGAAGCTACATAACTGCGAAGGGAGGAGCCAACTGAGATGAGATGAAATGAGATGTTATTAAAGCTGCTGTAGGTGTAACCTGAGGTTCGACTGGTTTCGATTGGAGACCACCAAATAATGAGACAGCAGTATGTGGTGGGGTATTTTGGGGACATTCTTCTGCTACAGTCTCAGTCATTTTGCTGTTTGCTCAGGACAAACAGAGCCCCAGTCTTGCCGCTCCAGCGAAAACTGTCTCGGGGCTTAACGATAACTCGTATTTATTTGGTTTTAAATCATGGATGCGGCTCGTTTCGAGATTGCGACGTGCAAGAAATGTGGCAAATTTCCAATATCCATCGTCTGGCCAGAGGACGGCGGAGGAGGCTGGGACGACGAAATGTGCTTCTCTTCTCCTTTTTGGTTCTAGCTAAAGGCTCTTCGGTCACAACATGACCTTGTAAACACCTCGGCTTTATCCCTCTCCAGCGAGGCTGCATGGTGCGTTGCATCAGCATCAGCATCCTGTATTCCTCCTGCAACCGGAGCATAAATATGTAACAGAAAATAATTTACATTCTTTCTTAGAAGCCAACGGATCGTCAAAAAAGATGCTATTATTAGGGCCTTCAGTGAGAGTCTGAGACGTTCTGCGTTCTGTGTGTTTAGTTCCATTCCGGAACAGACGCTGCAAACTGGTGTCAAATAACTTTACACAGAGGCTCCGCTGTTAAGTGTGAGTTTGTATTTGGAACGTGTTAAAGCTGCAGTATGTAACTTTTGGGACTCAACATTGAACAGCTCATGACATAAAGGCTGCATTGATTCAATCTGCCTGGACTGCAGTCTGTCTGAAATAAACCCCCTAAACATCCACTTATGGGACTGACCGTTAAAAGGTGTGTCCCAATACTTTTGTTCATCTTTTGTACACACAGCAGTCTGTTTTTTACTTTTACTGCTGATCTGCTTAATCAGGTTCTATAGACGTGTGTAATAATTAACGTGACCTCCTTAAAGTGTGCAGCAACCCCCCTGCCCAGAAAAAAACAGCGACTCTAAATAATTGTGATGAACATGTATGAGTTCAAATTTCGGAATCTGATTATTGCGGTGGTTATGATGCACCCCCGAGGGTAGAACAAGTCCATTAAAATCAGACGGCGGTTTGGAGAGAGGCAGTGGTTTGTATAATTTTCGGTGGATAAATAAAACAGAATTCAGCTAATGACACTTTATCTTGTAGTCCGTGTCGGCTTTAGTAATTAGTGCCCTCCTAATGTGCTCTTTAAATCTCTTGGCGGCGTGGAACCGAGTCGTGATGAAACCTCGTTGGATAAAACACTTAAGGAGGAGTCACCTGTGTACTGTCAGCACTGTCAGCTATGTTCAGGTGCTTAACCATGTGATCTCAGTGATTACGGCTGTGGCATGGTTGTTGGTGCCAGATGGTTCATATTATAATCCTTCATAAACAATCATAGTCTTAAACTATGGTTGGCACAACTACTATAATCCAATATGAAAAGTCCAGCCTTGAGGTGGATAGGCTACAACAGCAGAAGCTCTACCCAGTCTAAATATAATATGGTGATAAACTCAATCATTAATATCTTAGAAATTTTCATTCAGTCCTACCATCAGTACCAAAGGTGCGTAAAATCAACCACCTATCTGTGTTTCAGACATTCGTACACTACCTTGTTTTTGGGAGCAGTTTAGGAAAGGTGCATTTCTGCATTTCTTTTCTGGTTAAAAAAACAAAAACTCCCACAGACACACTTTAGCAAAGAAGCTTAGAAGAAGAATAGAAGCTATATGAGTGTTGTTAAGAGTGGGATGTAGTTTGTGTTCAGACTGTGTGTGTGTGGTGTGTGTGTGGCGTGTTAAACATAACTAAATCATTACTACTTTGGAGGTTTTAAAGCCGGCGTTTAATCCCGAGTGTTTTTCTGGAGGCAGTAAGGTGTTAAAATCACAGCCCTCAGGACGTGTTTCAGGAAGTTCCAGTGGGCTTCGCGTCTTTGTCTGGATTTCCTTCACGTCGTGATTTAAAGCCGCCTTCCTGCTTTAAAGCTCACGCAAGTCTGTGCAGGGTCTGCCTTGCATTGTTTTCTAATCTAATTCGATTAAAAATGAAGCTGCACGAGCGACTTAAGTGATTTCTTACTCATTACATTCCAGTTGCACGATGCCGCCGAAATATAATTACCCCGTTCGTTTCGGCAATTACTGCATCCAGTGTAACAGCAGCAGAGGGCAACAGTGATCAAAGTGCTGGAAAAGATGTTGATGATACAAACAATTTGATTTGATTTAATTCAGAGTGGGACTGTAAGCTGGCACACACACACACACACACACACACACACAGCTTCATTCATCATTCATTGCATTGAATGGTCATAAGTATTGGGACACCTATGTCTTACACCTGCAGGATCTTTAAAGACGTCCTGTTTAAAACGAACCTCCACTCGGGTGTGAGCTCAGGCCTTCCCCAAATTGTTCCTACAATGTCGGCGGCGGTGTTCAGAAGTCCTATACGCATGACTGGGTGCTTGATTGTAATCACCTGGGGCATTTGGAGTGCAAGACAGTCGAGGCTGACTGCGTCCGGCCATCGGTGGACAGCGGAGTGGTGGTGCTATGTGCCCTGTTTTCATCTCCTGCTCTCACGTGTCCTAAAAATAAATGAATACACACAATGTATACAACACAATGTTCTATTAACAATTCTATATTAATTATATAATTTGGCATGGTAGCTTAGTGGTTGCAGGCGTGTGGTGTAAATCTGAAGGGTGGGGGGGTTCAAATCCTTCTAATGTTAAAGTGGGCCCTTGAGCAAGGCCTCTTAATACTCCAGGGATGCGGCATCATGGCCGACCCTGTATTCTGGGATGCTTAGACGTCACTTTATTTATTTATTTTTTTTAATTGCCTTCGGATGCATCCGAGCCTATTTGTCGCGGCAAATCGTAGCACTACACCGCTTCAAATCGCCATGGCTGAAGCATCAATCCCTCAATGGATGTTACGCCCCCATGTTACTGAATTAGAGCTGAAAAATCACAAAATAATAAAATAACTGGATCACGATCCCCGTAATTAAGATCTACAGTAAGTTTTAAGAAACTTGACCAGAGTTCATTAAAGGCATCTCTAATTATGCTGATACAACCTGAAACCGAGGGTCTCGGAGCGCAGGGGGTTAATCTGCGCGAGGCTCCACCGCGCTGATGTTTGTCAGGGAAATTGATCGTCCCTTTAATTACCGCGAATGGAGTGGAGGTAGAACTGATAATGAAAACAATTAATTACTGCGAAGCCCGAGGACATCGGCGGCCGAGAGGAGAACAAATTCAGGCTAATAAATTGTTAAACAACGCACTGGCATTTCAGGCCTCTTTCTCCTTTACGCCGACATCCTGTCCAGTGTTTAGTCAGAGCTGTGTGTCAGGAGCCCGTCGGCATCGCTCACCCGTACTTAGTTCTGCCGCTACAACAGGCGGGATGGGACGTTCTGCTGAGTGGTTACAAACGGCACGGGAATAAACAACCTCCCTCGTAAATGTTGAAGGATTTTGAACCTGTATATTATATGAGCTTTGGAGGAAACGTCTGTTCTTGAAGGACCGATCGGCGGTCCTTTCACCGATGGAGGAGGTATTAAGTGCGCCGAACTGCCTGGTGTCTCAGATAAGACCAGCGTTGATGAGGAGCGTGCAAGGGTTCCTAAAAAATCATGGTTCCTCGTGAGAGTCACATCATTAAGCTCAGTCACTCTCCGTGTTCGTCACTGCCTCAGAGGGTTTCTCTGGACCGAGGAGGCCTTTAATGTGCTTATTGACTCACTATGACACTGTTGTATTCATAGCATAAATAATATACTCTTCGTTGAGGTGTGCTGAGCTGTCAATCAAAGGGTTGAAAGTTCTAATCCTACACCATAAATCTAATCCCACTGACAGGATCTACAAGCTGCTGATTGGTGTGTTGTGGCAGCAAATTCTCCCCCTGGTGGATGTCTTGGTTAGCCACATTGGTCACTTCTCCACATATACCTAACACCCCAACTACTGACCTACAATGCCCCGTATTAATCTGAATCTTGGGGGTTTAATTCCCAAGTCCACCAAAGTTAACAACATGGGCCCTTGAGTAGAAACCTTAACCCTCATTGCTATCATGACTGACTCCAACCCAAACCATTAAGTTGGTACACTTGTTATATACCTGAAAACGTGGAATCGTTTAATTCCACTGATGTCCTCTCCTCGTCCTCAAGCTGATTCCAGACAGACCCCCAAAATCAGCGTGTTTTCTTCCAATTAGCTTTTCAACGTGAGTGTTTTCCAAACCGAAATAATGCTCTGTTTTTTACTGGCTGTTGCATAAGCTTATATACTATTATACTTCAGAGGAACGAGAATAAACTGCCGCACTACCACCTTATTACACAACGTGTGCTGTATTTTTAATAAAGAAGCTAACCTGCTGATCTCAGGACGAGCCGGGCCGAGAAACGCACCAGCACCAATTTCCCTTTTTTAAGAGTTTTAGATCCAGGCTCCCTCGGAAGCGGGTGGAGGAACAGTGGACATGCTGGGGCGAATCAAGGTCAATGCTAAAGTGGAACACGGTGCCAGTGAGAGCCTTTAAATGAGTGCTGCTTGTTGTTAGTGTTACGAGACGGAAATGTCTGGGGAGCGATGAAACCGTAGGATCCGAGCAAATCGTTCGTGTGTGTTGCCTGCCTCGCCCTGCAGACCGCTCCCTCCCGTCTCCCAGAACATTTTCAAAACCTTTGAAGTACAAAAGTAACAGACTAAGAACTATAAACAGCAAGCGTCTCTAGATTGTCAGAAGGGAAGACAATACTATCTCTCCCTCTCTCTCTCTCTATATATATATATGAAGTTGAAAGTCTGTGTGTGTGTGTGTGTGTGTGTGTGTGTTGCTTTGATTACCACAGCATTTGTTATACTTACTCTTTAGAACCCTGCGGAAGTTTATATATATATTCCAACCTATAAGAAGCCGCTGAAGGGGCTTTAATTTGTAGGATTCATAGATGTGTCTTGGGCGTCACTTTTAGAACCAGGTGCTTATTTTATGCATAAATTAACATTTTCACTGTTTTCAGAAAACTTTTTTATATATAATCATTTACAGGGGTTGTGGGGGGTGTGGGGGTCCCCATGCAAAGCCAGGGGAGAACATTTTAGGTGCTGGGCAGAATACACCCAGGACAGGGTGCCAATCTATCGCTGGGCACTCACTCAGACACAGACACACTATCCAGGGGCAATTTAGAGCAGCCAATTTAACTTGAATCCTTGTTTTTGGAATGTGGAAGGAAACCCACGCAGACACGGGGAGAACATGGGAACTCCACCCAGATCAGGATTCGAACCTGTATCCCCAGCGCCGAGAGGCGAACATGCTATCCACTACACCACCATGTGGCAAATGGCTCGTTATTTAGAATGACACCGTTATTTTTTTCTGCTCCACCTAATCGATCAGGGGATAATAAGATGAAGTTGTTCCAGGAGGCAAAGGAGCCTCATTGCATTGTGTCATGGCGGGGTGGATGTCTAATCGCTATTAAATGCAGGACCCCTGCTGACTTGGTGATTTCCTTTAATCAGGTCGCACTATGATATAAAATCATCTAATCAGAGAAATGCCATCACTGTGCATCTCTGTGCGCACGCAGTTAATTACACTTTAATTCTGTTAATCATATCAGTTCAGTGAAGCTCCAGCACCTCATTACCCAACTGCACCATGTAAACGAGTTCAGACATCTGAAAAAAAAAATCCAAGACAAGCACGTTGAGTCGTCTCTGCAGGTACCGCGCCCTCGCTGGCTCGATTTTCACGCTCATCATGTGGAATTTCGAGAGGAGAGCAAATGAAAGAGCAAAAGTCTCTGATGTCACAATCTGTCTCTGGTTCTTGTTACCAGGCTGGGATTCTAATTACCAGCAATGGTTTCTAATTAGTCATTAATTAAGATACAAGCCACACGCCGCCAAAGAATGGCATCAAAGAGCATCATGCTTTTCTCATCAGGATTCTGTTCACAGTCCCATCGTGCTTCTCGAGTGCTTTTCCAAACCAGATCCCACATCGTGCTGTGACCGTGATCCCCACGGCCACCGTCTCATGTGGTCTGATTGGTAGATCCCTCTCCCTAATTCAGGGAGAATTTGTTTGAATGCGGCTGTCCTGTACGAACGCGTCAGGTTTAATTTCCAATGAAGGTAACAAGAGATTATATTTAGAATCCAACCCTCACGGAGGGTCCACTTACCATCCACTTCATAAAAAAACAAAGTCCTTCACCGTAGGCATGCAATTATCCTGTCAGCCAATCAGGTGAGAGCAGCTCGCCATGTGACGTTAAACAGACCGAGGGTCAAGTACCGGCGTCGAATGATGCGCTCGGGATCCATTCCTGATGAATCCACTCGTGGCCGGGTGCCTAAAGAAGCGAGCGTGGCGGCGGCCGTGAATTAGAGCAGGCGCATTTAATCCGCTTTTGAAATGACCTTATCTCAGTTTCCATGGTTAAACAGCTCGACTACGACTGACTGTGAGCGGAGATGCATCCGAGTAATGAGTTCAGACCAGAGAATTAATATCTCCATGGGAAGAGCTGTTTGTTAGATGCAGGGTGTGGGGTGTTTGGAGTATGTGCAGTGTCTGCAGTGTGTAGAGTGTGTGCAGTGTGTAGTGTGTGCAGTGTGTAGAGTGTGCAGTGTGTAGAGTGTGCAGTGTGTGCAGTGTGTAGAGTGTGCAGTGTGTGCAGTGTGTAGAGTGTGCAGTGTGTGCAGTGTGTAGAGTGTGCAGTGTGTGCAGTGTGTAGAGTGTGCAGTGTGTAGAGTGTGTAGTGTGTGGAGTGTGTAGAGTGTGCAGTGTGTGCAGTGTGTAGAGTGTGCAGTGTGTAGCATGTGGAGTATGTGTGCAGTATGTGGTTTGAATCCCTAACTGGATGGAATTTGCATGTTCTCCCCCTGTCCGCTTGGGGCTACCCTGTTTCCTTCCACAGTCCAAAAGACATGGATTCAAGGTAAATAGGCTGCCCCAAAATGCCTCTGTCTAATTTGCCCCTATATAGTGTGTTTTTGTGTGACTGTGTGAGTGAGTGTGTGCCCAGCGAAAGATTGCCGCCCTGTCCTGAGTGTCTCTGTCCAGCGCCGGAAATGTTCTCCCCAGAATGGGCATAAGGGACCCCCCCCCCAACCCTACTATAGGATTAAGTGGATGATAATGAGATGAGAACATTCAGGGTACAGCAGCCTCCTTGGACCCATATTGGTAAATTTTGAACCTTCACACTTTAGATAGTTCAACACCACCCCCCCAACACTGAATTACCACCACACCATTTGGCTTCTCATCCATGGTGTGATTTTTGTCTTAAGTACTCAGTTTTAGCCCCAGTGTGTTCAACTGAGAATGTCACTGATTCAAACCAGGCATCTGATCACCTTTAATTCTGGGGCATTGCTGTGTTTTGACGCCGTGGTTCCATGGACGCCTGTCATATCAGTCTTGTTGGTGCGCAGACTCCTCACTGGCCTCTTCAGGCGCGCCGTGTCATCGTCTTGTCATTTGCGATCGCTGTCAAAGCCGTTGTGCTATGTTATTACATATCCGGCTCCGAGGCGGATCACTTTCAGACTGTTTGGCGGCCCATCAGACTAAATGACATGTTGGACTGTCTTATTACCCCGCGCATCTCACATGACCGCCGACTGTAAATGACCACAGCCGCGACCCAAGGAAATGTACAGTGACACGCCGCGAAGGACACGGACAAGACGGAGCTGGGTGTAGTGAGGGAGCATATGCGGGTGGTCGAGGTGATGGAGTACAAAGACTCTGGACAGGGCGAGATGAAGAATAATGATCCGCTGTGGCGCCCTCTAATGGGAACATCTCAAAGAAGAAGAAGTCGGTTTATAAAACTCAGGGTCAGTCTTAATACAGCCTCCTCCCCGGCAGCTATGAGCGTTGAGGGCCTTGACCATGCTGGTATAACTTTAGTGGACTTGTGATTTAAACCCTCAACCTTTAGATTAATAATTCTGAAACATAAACACAAATGGACTACGCCCACTCGTACACATGCAACACAGATATACACACCACCCTCTCAACAGCGCCACTTTAGTGCTGAGAATCATCCACCACCCAAAGAATGCCAGTCCCGTGGTGGTACACAAACTCGGACTACAATCTGCCGAGTGGAACAAGGTGCTGTGTTTTAGCAAAATGGCTGGTGGGTGTGGAACGTAAGGGCTGCTTGTTTTTAGTATCAGCGCAACAGAATGAAGCGCAGTTACACTTTCATTGTGTGTGTGTGTGTGTGTGTGTGTGTGCACATAGTTAATGAAAGAAAATCCTAGATTCTTTTTGCAGTGAGCAATGAGAATCCTAATCGCTGCACTGTAGCAAAACAGACTTTGAGTGTAACTCATTACGAAGGCCGACGCGCTCTCTCTCAGACAGACTCCACCCCCCTCGTTCCGAGGCTGGTAACGCTCTGTTTCCACATAGGAGCACCTGCAAAAGCCCCGGCCTTATTATTATGCTTTATGTCTCGTTCCTTATGCAGATTACTTAGCACACTCCCAAGGCCCATTACACACCGAACAAATAAGCCTATTTGTTGGTGAAACTCGACGAGTAATCAGTCGAACCGCGAGTGCGTTTATTTTCCGAGTGGAAAAGGTGAGGATGAAACAATTCGCAGACTAAATAACAGAGTGGAAAGAATAACAACAACATGTTAGTCTGTGAGGCCTGGGAAGCTATTTGCAGGTGCAGTGAATTTGTGCCCTGATTGTGTCAGAAGGACTTCTTAAGTGGTGGGGGGGGGGGGGTTGGGGGGCTGAATAGGGGGTGCTGATGTTCAGAATGGGTTTTTATAAAGGTGTGAACTGCTGCGTTGATCCAGCAGGAGGAAAACAGACATGTAATCCATACAGTGAGGTCATTATGTACCGGTCCCAAGGCTGAAGTGACAGGAGACACACGGCATAATTAATGGGAATCAAAGTAAATGACATTTCTCTGAATTAATGAACTTCGGTGCATCGTTTAGTCCTGGTACCACGTGTGTATACAATCCAGATCCTGAAAAGTTCAGACAAACACAAACAGGCTTCACACAAAGTCTGTGGTTGGGTGAGTTTAATGTGGAAGAACCTGACTGGCCCATTCAGAGCCCAGACCCCAAAACTTCATACTGGAACGGGGATTGTGAATTAGGTTCTCTTCTCTCGGTTCATTCATCCAGCTCCTTTAACCTTCGTCCTTTCTTTTTTTTTTTTTGCCTTTTTTTTGTCAAGTAACAGAAAAGGGCCTTCCCCAAACTATTCTCCCAAAGTTGACCCACACAGAGCAAGATACTCTCAACCAGCATCAGTGTCTGACCTCACAGGTTCTGCCCAGGACCAATAGGCTCTTTAAAGTCTTATTACATTGTTATTATGTTATGTCATGTCAGTCCTGTGATGGTGTTTCTAAATCCTTTACCCACTGAATGCTCGGCTGGGCTTCAGCACCTCCCACCAACTCTAAACTGAGGCTGGAGGCCAAGAAACGAAATAAACGAGGCATCTGAGGAACCCTGCAACCGAGAAAATGGAAACCACAGGCAGGAAAAGCGGATGGAAATGAAATCAGCGTATCTAAAGACCAGATCGCGGAGTAAAGAGCATGAAGACCCAGCGTTGGTCTGCACCTGAAGAGAGAAGTGAAGGGTTCCAGGTGAGAATATTTACCCAGGACGAAGCCGAACAGCTTATCATTTATGATTTGCGATCCGGCCGCGCGAGGCGTTTTTCTCTAAACGCCAGCGGATCTGATAAGAAGATGATTCAGCAGCGATTCAACAAACAAGCTGCCTGACTGGAACACTCCCCACCGTCACTGCAGCGCTGTGTGGAATCACAGAGACTCGGCTTTCTAATAAACATACAGGTCTACATGGACATGCCAGACAGAAAAGCAGCTCTGGCCAATCAGAAGCGTGAATGGAATTAATTCTTCTTTAATTCTGAACATGAGAAACTTTATGAAGAAAGAGAGCGGGATGTTTAAATGGAGGCAATTTTGGTTTAGCCTTTGTCATTCTGTTCAGATGAAGGAACCGGTTCAAGGTCTCCCAAAGTTTTTCCGGTGCACTCTCACAGTGATCCGTTTTTACATTTCAACAACAAACTGCGGCTTCTAAAACGTGGCCGAAATGAATGCGCAGTGGCCCTGAATGCATGGGTGCAATAACTCACTCTGCGCCTCCTCCCCCTCCTCCCACTCTTCCTCCTCCTCCTCTTCCTCCTGCTCCTTTCGGCTGCTGCGAGCTGCTGGGTTCAGTACACTGAATTATTAAAACATTGAATTTGACCAGCGGTGCTCAGAATTTTGCTCTGGCCTGTAATTGCTAAGAACTAATCCTGTAAACAAACCCTCTGCCCCCCCCCCCCCAATCATATACACTCACCGGCAGCTTTATTAGATTAATACATACAACGTTCATGTTTCTAGCTCCACCTTTGGAATACAATGACACACTGTAGTCCATCTGTACATACTGTGAACGTCCCCATTACTCTGTTCTAATGGTCAGGACCCCAATAGTGCTACCACAGAGCAGGGATTATTTAGTGGGTGAATTATTCCTATCCCAGCAGTGTCACTGAGGTGTTTAAATGACACTACAGCAGCACTGCTGCACTAAAACCCCCTCAATGCATCAGCATCACTGCAGAACTGACAATAAACAATCCACCACCAAAATAATACCTGTTCTAAGATGCTCCAATAGAGAATAGAGAACCAACAGAGTTCTAACCAAAACAAAGAACACAGACGGACTACAGTCTTTTCATGTCAAACTAAAAAGTATAAAAAAAAATAGACGAGTATAACAGTATAATCCACTGAATCTGTTATCAGTCCCCTGTATGTTCAGATCATTCGATGGTGGAAAACAATTAGAGTCGATGGCAACACGCCGTGATTAGTGTAATAACTGCGGCAGGCTGACCTCAGATGACAGCCGGCACGCTGATGCAATTCAGGTGAAAGCTGGAAATGTCAGAGGAGCATTACAGTTCCTTCACAATACTCGATACCGAGATGGGCGCTGAATAATTGCATATCAGTTTACTTTGATAACAGCCTTCGTGCTCGCCTGCAGCCATTCACAGCGCACACCGAGCGCAGCCGAACTGAGACGCAGGCTTCAAGAGAAACCAGCGCCGCCCGCTCGTGCCGAAAAACCCTAAACACCTGCGTGTGATGTTAATGAAATCACGCCGACATGAAGAGAGGGGTACGGAGAGCATACCGAATCATGACCCGGCCCTCGCCCGATGAGGCAAACCGATGTGTGTGGGGGGGGGGGCTTCACCCGTTGGTTGCGTCATCCTGCCGTCATAACATGAGGATTATTCAAGTCATATTAATTAAGCACAATCTCCTTGCTTTGAAGATGGGAAATTAAATTCGTCCAAATTAACGACATGCCTTTAAAACTGCCCAAGTAACCCCCCCTCTATGCCCCTACAACAGCATACTTAGACATTATGTACTAGATGCGATACAGTATGCAACACTGGGGTTCCAGGTTCGAATCTTTTCGAAGCAGTTTAGCTCCTTTCAGGAAGTCATTCATCGCTGCTCTGAATAATTAGGTAACCTGGTGGTGATGTATCATGGGGGGGGGGGTTATTTCACCGTTTTTAAAACCACCTTCAGTCCACATGTAGTCCACAGCTCTGTGCTCTGTGTCCACAGCTTCTAGTCCACAGCTCTGTGCTCTGAACACAGCCCTCACTTCCTGCACTTGTTCCATTCTGTGTTTTCTCTGCACTCTGGTTATTAGTCTCACGAACACCGTGGGTTTATCGGTTTCCCGGGTGACCAGGTTGTCCTGCCCTTTCTAGTCCCATGCCCTACTTTCATTTTTACATAAGTTAATTCCCAAAATAAAGCCCTAAATATCATTAGGCTCCCAGCGTGAATGCGCATAACTCACGATAATAAACAGCAAACATCATTAATTATTTAGAAATAAATATTTTATGATGTCACAAAACAAGTGGGACGAGCGCAGTGAAGTTGCGGTGGGTGTGTGTCCTGCTCTAAATGGCTTTGTACATGTAGCTCGTTTGTATTTCTGCTCGAAAGGAGTTTGAGCTTCCAAGTTCGAGGCTAATTGCAGGGATAGGTTCAGATGTGGCGTCAGTTTTTATCCGAACTCTCACCCTATTGGACAGGATGATACGTTTGATTGTGTGCTTGTGTCACAGGACACCAATCTTTAAAAGTAAAATAAACTCATCAGCTTAAAGGTTCCGGTTCTGGAACATTGGAACAAAGGTTATTTTAATCTTTTTATATTTTGGAGTCTGAATGACCTCATCAGATCTTCACCTTTAAACTCGATGGATCGACATCACTGTAAACTGGACTGAGGATTTAAACGACTGGACACAGAGAGGAGTCTCGATTGTCTGTGGTTCTCCGTCAATGGTTTCTAACAGAAGGAGGTCTTTTGTATGAGAGACTGAAGATGATTCCAGTACCGAAAATGTTTCGTGATCATCATTTGTTCGCTCAAGCCTCATGAAAGGCATTCTGGGTAGCAGGTACAAACAGGAGACTCAAGCAAGGACAGTCAGTGAGACACCACTTTCTGCTCGCCTCTGCTTTTGTTCCGTCTCGCTCATGCGGCTCGTGTTCCGCCGGTAGCCCGTTAAAAGCGAGCCTGATCTTTGGCCGCGCCTCCACTCCTACCTGGTCTATTGATCCGAAAATGTTTTTGTTCTCTCTCACATAAAGGAGAAAGTCTTTAGAGACGCGCAGCCCACTCCGGTCAGAGCGGATCAGGCCGGTCCTCGTGGAGAAGACGCTTTCAGCGAGCGGCCCACACTCGGTCCTCCGCCTTTACTTTACATGCGGAGGGCATCGGATATGCGCGGCGGGGTTCGGCATGCAAATGCACGGCGTAAAAATAGATCCGGGATGCTGAGAGGTGCAGCTGGAGGTTATTTGGCATTCACCTAGCGGTTTCTTAAATACCTCTGATGGGAAACGCTGAGCGGCGCAGATGCAATCAGCAATCGCTTCTCTTTTCTCTTTTACGCAGCGTTTTTACTAGAAAGTTCAAAGTGCTCCGCATCGTTTTGTACCTTTAACGCGTCCGTGTTCCTGCGAATTCCTAGAGGGACATCGTGCGATATGAAAGGAGCCGTGTCGCTCATTACGCCGACTCTTAATGCAGCAGCATCAGCCGGCGGGGATTAAATCTGGGATAGTAAACAGTCCAGGTGGTTCCAACCTATTTGCCACGTTATCGATTAATATGAAAAACGGTCAGCTGTGTCAGTCAGTCTCATGAGACGCAGCGTGGGGGTGAATGTCCGACCCAACCGTCTAGAAAGAACACCAAGAAAAAATGTATTTTTTCTCTGGGTTCTCCAGTTTCTTCCCACACTCCTAAAACATGGAATCAAGGTACATTTGGCAGCTCTAAATTGCCCCTATATAGTGTGCATTTTTGTGTGTGTGAGTGTGTGCCCAGCGATTAATTGACAACCCTCCTGCCACCCTGCCCCGTCTGACCCTAGTATAGGATTAGGTGGCAGATAATGAGACAGGATTATTAGTCCAGGTTAACACACAGTTGGACGCTCCGCTCGCGGCGGGATAAGCACTGTGAACACTGTGATGTCGATGCTGAAACTGTACATCTACATCTCACTCCTCCTCGTTTTCGTGGAGCCTGTTAGGAGCAGGCTTGACATTCAGGCCTCCTCAAGGCCTCCTCAAGCCGCTGCCTGATTTATTGATTCGAGATGCTTTTGTTCTCCATTATGGAGTAAGCCTTTGAGCGGCACGGCCCACTCTGGCTAAAAGTCAGCGGCGGAACTGTGGGTCCACACGGAGCGTACAGCCCACACTCACATCTCACTCTCTCTCACTGTACATGTGCTGGGCATCAGAGATCCGGAGATATGAGCAAAGTGTCTGCTTTAAGGTGGTGGTGCCTTCATCACAATGGAGGCAGTGCTTTAAATGTCAATGTATGTTAACCATGTCTGAGGAGTGCATGTGTTTAAAGACCCTGCACCTCTGAATGTCCCAAACTGATACTCATCTAAATGACTGATTAGTTTACAGGTTCTAATTTCTTATAATTCATGTAGCATAAGATTATCCCATTATAAATTTAGTGGCAGCAGTTATCCGAAGCTGTGAAAGACTATATGAACATCTTCCAGTCATCTGAAAGCGCTTCCTACAGGATGGTCAGACACTGAGACGTCCCCATTCACAATCTCAGTTCTAGTTAATTCCAAAGACTTTCTATGGGGTTGATTACAGGACTCAGTGTGGGCCTTCCCCAAACTGCTCCGACAAGAGCATACGGCTGTCCTGATGCATGCCTGGGATTTTGATAGCTTTCTGTCCTTTACCTCGCATAATACAACTGAATGAATTCCCCTTAAATTTATTGATTTGGACGTGTCCCAATACCGCACGGTGTTTTTACCGCTAACTGATGCCGACCGTGGGATCAGCTTTTCTCAGGAACGTCTTTTCACTTTAAACCTCAGGTAGCTGCCATCTTCAGGTTCGAGTACGAACTGATTGCAGTCTAGACAGATGCTTTTATTTTTCAAGTGTGTTATTGCTAAGAGCTCGGAACGGCGCGAGAAGCTCATTTCATCGATACCATGAATCCTGGATCACCGAGGTCTGAGTGACCTGGACCAGATTTCCAGCACCGCTCTCATCTGCAGGCAGTAATGGTCCCAGCTTGTGCATTATTTATGACCGGCAGTGGAGGCTGAAATAACTGGGCTGTGATGTGAGGCTCTTTTTTTTCTCTTGGCCTTGGAACCTCACGATCATTTGGATGTTCTGATATACGAGCCTCTGGAGAGCTGCGTGAGAACGAAGCGAGCGCAGGTCCCTCGTCTCCGTATCTCCCAGTTTCAAGAACAATGGACTGCAAACTGCTGATTTTAGGTGAACGCAGGTGGTCCTGCTCATTAAACCAGGTGACCTTAACACAGCGACGGGCAACCCAGGTGCACCGCTGACTGAACACAACCTCTCCAGACGTCAACAGTCAGACGTAGGTCGCCGTCTCCGCGGCGACACAGGCGCGCTGACTAGAGCTGAACGCTATTAAATCAGACTGCATTTGTACAAAGGATGCAGACACATTGTCTACACTATACTGTGGGTTCTCTATTCACACCAACATGGAGAACCTCATGGAGCAGCACACTGAGTCCCGGTCCCTACAACACGCTCCTTAAAAGACAAAAGCCACCAAAAATGATTTACTGCCGGGCGGCACGGTGGCGCAGTGTTTAGCACGCTCGCCTTTCAGCACTAGGGATTCCCGGTTCGAATCCCCATCTTTGTGGAGTTTCCATGTTCTCCCCGTGTCCGCGTGGGTTTCCGCCGGGTTCTCCGGTTTCCTCCCACAGTCCAAAAACATGGATTAAGTCAATTGAATTCTCCAAATTGCCCCATATAGAGTGTGTCTGTGTGAGTGAGTGTGTGCCCAGCGATAGACTGGCATCCTGTCCTGGGTGTACCTGCCCAGCGCCCGAAACGTTTTCCCCTGGATGGGCATGGGGAACCCCCCCCGCGACACTAAAGCGGAAGATAACAGATGGCTGGATGGATAATTTACTGCCGATTCAAAGTACTGAATCTGGAAGTGTGCTGGAATATTCCTCTGCCGCTGGACTGAGGTTCTGATTGAATTAAGCGGCTGGTTCGGATCGACGACGACGCCCCACGTCAGATTTGCGCTCGGGAGCTGATGAGACAGGCCCCCCCCCCCACCCCCACATCCTGCTGAGCTCGCCTGAAGTGTTTTGATTTGCTTCTTTCTTGCACAATGCTGCTACATTCGCGGCCCCATTTCCACAGAAAGCAGCGGTGCTGTGGGGTGGGCGGGGGGCTGTTTGGGACTGATGAGACCCTGTCTTTCATTTTTAGGCAGGAGGAGGCTCTCTGTGGAAGGCTCTCTGTAATTTCGGCACAGCGTTTAAACACTTTTTGTATGTTTGTGTGTTGGGGGGGGGGGGTCTACTCTGCTCTGTTCATATCCCCATCAGCCCCATCAGGGGGCATGTAGGCAATAACCACTTACACTATAGGGACAAATGTGTGTCATTCAGGTTCATTACAGCATATCGGGGTGGGGTGTCTGGTGCAATGACTTTTGCCCCACTTCATGCTCATGGGGTGAATTAAACTGGAGAATATTGTAGGGCTGCAAAAACGAATCGATCATATTGATTTAAAAAATCGATCATGAAAAGTGTCGACAACGAAATTTATTATTGGTTCGTTGCGTCGCACGATTTTCGCGTTGCTCGCGGCGTCGGAACCGTGACGTCACCTGCAGCGACGAAAACAAACAATGAGAACGGCGTGAACGAACGAGGCGGAAACAAGTTTAACAAACTTTAATAACATTTAACAAAAAGTTTAACAAACTCCACAAATGTAACAAAGCTTCGGCTTAAATCATAAAAACTGCGGGAAACGTCACGCTTCACAAATCAAGAAGGTGGAACATGAGAACTGCGATGATTCGAGCTGCAGGAGCAGCACGCTAACGATCCACCACCTGAAAATAAACACGTCACCGATGAAGATGAGGATGAAGAAGCTCAACAGCAGCGTAAATCACTACAACATCCCGAGTGTCTTTAGTTTTAAAGTGAATCAACGCTGCACACTAGACGAGCTGGTTTTTAACTGAATAATGACAGTGATGCAGAACGAGTGCTAATTTTTATTTTCATTTAATTATCTTAAGCAGTGTTTAAATGTGATTATATATATATATATATATATATCTTGTACACAATGGTGGTAATTAATGATCAAGCTTTAATTTTCTGACAGTATGAGTGAGTGGCAGTGAGGGAGGATGAATTGCTTTTGGAGATGGGTTAGGTAACATTAGAGCGACTCCAATTTATGTAATTTTTTTTACACATAATGCTACATATTGTGTGTGTGTGTGTGTGTGTGTGTGTGTGTGTGTGTGTGAAAGATTTGTTTTAATTTCTCTTTGGGCTACTCAGATGCCTTAAACTCATACTGTAAATAAAACCAGACATTTATTGACCTATTAAATAAAGAATGAAAAAAAAATCCGATTCATCGTTTAATCATCAAAATAATAATCATCGTTAGTTGCAGCCATGGATTACAGTCATGTCCTCTCATCCGTCATCGGTGCCTGAACTCAAAAATGAAATAAAATTCTGGGTGAATGTCACAATCTAAATTTGTTCCATGTTGTAGCCTTAAAGGGGGGGGGGTTGAAATGGAGTTCTATTTTCTGAAGCTCATAAGGTGTTAATACCTTTATTACAGGTTTCAGCATTTCAAAATATGTTAGTAACGTATGAATTAATTCTACGTCGTTTGGATTATATCACACGCAGACTTTAATCTTCTTCTGAAGTAAATGAGGCTGTGAAACCCGGGTTCGAACCCGTTTCCTTTCACAGGAATTCACTCGTTTAGGGCGTGTGGGTTCCTGCTTTCCGGTGTCCCCTCCTTTCCCACCGTCTGAGAAGAACAATGTCAGGAAGACGTGCGACCCCGCCCGACTACACGGACAGCTCCTCAGCTCTCATACCCGCCGTGGTGTTCGTGCTGTTGTTTGTTGTCTTGAGAAAAAGTGTTTATAAGTGTGAAGTCGTGAGATATGAAGACTTTTTGAAGACTTTTTGTTGACCTGGAAGATTGTGCTGCTCATTGTTGAACACGTAATAACGTCTGTCCACAACAGACTCCAGTTTACAGTGGGACAAACTTCAGTCCTGCCCCATCTGCTGCACAAAGAAATATAAACACCACGGCGGGGCAAGTAATTCTCCCAAATTTGCCACAGAAACTGGGACTGTTGACGAGGGCCAAACTAATCAGCTGAACTTCTCATCTCATTAACTTCAGTTTAATCCTCTGTCGCGCCGTGGGGCTTCCCCATCACATCCTAATTTTACAGATCTACTCAGGACAGGACGCCGATTTTGCACACCTACAGTGGGTTGCAAAAGTATTCATACCCCTTGAACTTTTCCATATTTTGTCACATTACAACCACAAACATAAATATATTTCACTGGAATTTAATGTGAAAGACCAACACAAAGTGGTATACAATTGTGAAGTGGAATGAAAGTTATACATGAATCAACAATTTTTTTACAAATAAAAAACTGAAAAGTGCGATGTGCAAAATTATTCAGCCCCC
>JAFMOD010001181.1:270736-308663 GCA_019802435.1 Corydoras maculifer
CACACACACACAGTTCTCTCCCTCATTGTCATTTTCGGTCCATATACTCTCAGAACGAGGCGCGAGTGCTAACTTCCTCATCCCGGGTCTTTTTCAGACTCACTCGGTTCTGTTCTCGGCCTCTCGTTATCACCTCACTGCTCCTCACACTCTGGTTTCATGTTGTCATGGAAACACGTTTGTTGAGTTCATTATTGCGTTTGTTTATTCCGTGGCATGGGAGTGAGGGATGTGGGAGGGCTGATAGCTGATGGTTGTATTAACGGGGCGGTGTCGTCTTCACTCTCATCCTTGAGCCGCTGGATATACGTGATGTAAAGCACCTTACACTGAGTCGCTGAGTCACCGAGTCCTGAGTCGCTGACAGATCTCAGGTCCTGCTTTATGATTTAGATGCTTTTCATTTGTACGTTTAGTAAATCTGTTGCCATGTTAATCTTCAACCGGTCGGTTCACACCAAGGATGGCGAGGTTTTCACTAAAAAGAGCTGTGGGGGCTGTGCACAGTTAACAAAGATAATTAAAATTGTATTCAAGACATGAGATCCAGATCATTTATGTGTTCATGTAGCAATTCTTACAATAATCAGGGTCTTAAAGCAGCTTTAAAGTGTTCTGAGTGTGAACCATGAATGGCGTGAATGACTCTGTGCCTCCGCTGTTTAATGTTTACTCGGCGCTGGTGAAGGAGGCGCGCCACTCGTTTTACAGAGATGTCATTGATTTAGTTTCCGCCTTCAGGTTTTCTTACTGTTTATACCCAGGCGGGGAGGGGGGGTGTATCCTGTTATATCCTACAGCAGGTTACAGCGTGAGGGTCCAGCAGCATGGGGAAACAGCAGTGTGAGGGTCCAGAAGCATGTGGGTCCAGAAGCATGAGGTCCAGCAGCATGAGGGTCCAAAAGCATGAGGAAACAGCAGTGTGAGGTCCAGAAGCATGAGGGTCCAGCAGCGTGAGGGAACAGCAGCGTGAGGTCCAGCAGCGTGAGGTCCAGCAGCATGAGGGTCGATCAGCATGAGGTCCAGCAGCATGAAGGTCCAGCAGCATGAGGGTCCACCAGCATGAGGGTCCACCAGCATGAGGTCCAGCAGCATGAGGGTCCACCAGCGTGAGGTCCAGCAGCATGAGGTACCTGCAGCGTGAGGTCCAGCAGCGTGAGGTCCAGTAGCATGAGGGTTGACCAGCGTGGGGTCCAGCAGCATGAGGTATCTGCAGCATTAGGTCCAGCAGTGTGAGGTCCAGCAGAGTGGAAGTTTTTATTTGAACCTCAAGGAGACAAAGGTGTTAAGACCGCTGTTAAATCATTAGTGACCTGAACATCCTTCAGCCCATGGCGTCCCTTAGGTCCTAAAATTGATTGCCAAAAAATGACATATGCAACTTTATATTTCCTCTTAATAACAATAAACTTTAAATAGCTTAAGCGAACGAGGTGCTAAACTGCAGCCGGCGCTTAAATGTCCAAATTTTATATCCTTTTTAAACCTTGAAAGTACTGTGTGTACGATAAGGTTCTCTGTATCATCACTGACCACAGTGTGTAGATACTTACATTAATCTATCATCTTCACCTTAATGCTATGCGATCACCAAACACACCCCTCTGTCCAAAACGCTTGAAAACACAGGGGTTTGTTGTAATTCATCGCCTGAATCTTTATTGACATTTCATGTTTGCTCCTCTTTGGTAGATTCTCCTCTAAAAGACGACAACAACCAGGAGGACAGGTCCTTCTCCGACTCCTCGCTGTTCAGCCACTGGGGTCAGGAACTGAACTCGGAAAACCGGCGGGTGGCGCTGAAGATGTTCCAGTACTATGGTTACAACGGCTACCTCAGCGATCGCCTGCCCATGGACCGGTCCATCCCCGACTACAGACCCGAGGGGTGAGCTGCTGCATGTGAACCATGAACCGCAAGCACAAAGTACTCAATGATACCTGGGGCTGTGGTTTATAAACGAGTGAGTTGGGGGGGCGGTTCTGCTCAAAGGACGCCGCGAATATTGGGTTGTAATTGAGGAGGACGGGTTTATTCCGCATTCAACATGACTGATACCACCACTCTAACGTCCGAAGTCGGTCTTGCAGTTCCCGCTGTAAGGGTGAGGGGGTAGCGAGCTGTAAGATGCTGACTCACTTTTCATTCATTCATTATCTTCCGCTTTATCTTCTATTAGGGTCGCGGGGGGGGGGGGGGTCCCCCATGCCCATCATCCAAGGGAGAACGTTTCGGGCGCTGGGCAGATAGACCCAGGACAGGGCGCCAATCTATCGCTGGGCACACACACTCACTCACACAGACACGCACGCATACACACTCTATATGGGGCAATTTGGAGAACTCAATTGACTTGATCCATGTTTTTGGACTGTGGGAGGAAACCGGAGAACCCGGAGGAAACCCACGCGGACACGGGGAGAACATGGAAACTCCACCCAGATGGGGATTCGAACCAGGAATCCCTAGTGCTGAGAGGCAACGTGCTAAACCACTAAGCCACCGTGCCGCCTGACTTCATCACTTCATTAACATAAATCAATGACCCAATAGGCTCACAGCTCAAAGCCGCTCACGCTGCTCAACATTATCCACCTCCATCCTGATCAGAGGTGCGGTGACTGAGTGAGGGGCTGCGGCTGTCCCACCTCACGGCTCCCACGCAGGAGCATTAAGACGTGAAAGCTCCATCGACTGAAGAAACACGTTGCACGTCATTATACTTCATCATAATAAAAGTTACAACGGAATAATAAACTGCGACAAAGATGTTCGTCTTTTGTTTTTGAAAGAATACAGACGGCAGAGGCTCAGCCATGTGCCGGGGATTTAAACATCTAGTGTGTGAGTTTGTGACGTGATGATGAGAGGTTATATAAGAGCGTTTAGCGAGCGTCTCCCGCTGCGGACGGCCGTACACTGTGTTTTGACGAGAACTGAACGTAGTGTTGGTGCCGGAGAGAAAAGCGCCGCTCCGTAGCCTGTAATTACGGCGTGTGTCTTCTTCGCTTAGGTGCGAGGGAGTTACCCCTCTGTTTTTTTTTTTTGTGTCGGTGTTAACGGCGGCCAAGAGCCGTACCCACCGTTTTCGCTCTGCCGCCGCTCGGCTCTTTATTATCCACTCAAGTGCGTTTTCCTGTCACTCGAGTCGCGCGGTGTGAACTGTAATAACACAGAGGTTGCAGATGCGTGATGCGGCGCGGCTGCGTCCGTTCTGACATCTTCCTCTTCATGTCCCTGCAGGTGTAAGAACATCTCCTATCCGTGGAACCTGCCGCAGGTCAGCGTGGTGTTCATCTTCGTGAACGAGGCGCTGTCGGTGATCCTGCGCTCTGTCCACTCCGCCATGCAGAAGACACCCAGCCGTCTGCTGAAGGAGATCGTGCTGGTGGATGATAACAGCAGCAGTGGTGGGTCTGAGGTCTAACCTTTAAATACACAGAAATTCATCAGAACCGGTGACCGTGATCGATGGACTGTACAGTGACCCTTCTAGATGTATTGGGATGCCGACACTGTACAACTACGGCAGCTTTCATAGCTCTTGCACATTTATATCTGCATTCACAATTGCATTTCTGAGGTCAGACTTCAGCATCTGGATTGCAGTCGTCATTCCAGTTCATCCCAGTGTGTTTGATGGGGCTGCAGTTCGGCCAGTTAAGTTCCACCTCCACACCCCACTACTCCAACCATGAGTTTATTTTTGGTGTGTGGAGGGGTACAGTCAAGTCTCATATGTACTGTCTCATGTGTCTCATATGTACAGTATATGTAAGGGGTACAGTCAAGTCTTATTGTTATAAGGTCCTTCCTTAAACTGTTTCCACAAATTTGCATATGAGACATCCATGCAGTTCAAAGACCATCTAATATTTTATTGATTTGATATCCCGCTGTGACATCACTGACCTCCTTCCCGATGAGGTCACAGTGCAGAGTGTGACCTCACAGTGAGCGAGATCGCTGTGTATCAATCTTAATCCTTCACGTGTCCCCTGAGAGATCATCCTCGGTGTTCTTATGGTTTAATTGCGGTTTGGAATGCGGCGCACGTCCGCGCTGAGCCGATACATTCACTCTGATCATGATCGCTGATCTGGGGCGGGGCATTTGGCTGTTCTCCCGTTGCCTCCTGGTCATTAGCATGCTCCCCGCGACGTCAGGTCAAGGCGACCTGCCTAAGCACCTCCGTAATTGGATGGATCCGCGAAACCGAGGGCCTCCGGGGGGCGCGGGGCGGATCACGGCCCGTCTGCCCGACCCGACAGGCTGGGCGATGGCTCGAGGATCAGACTGCTGGGCAACAATGCGAGTGTTCCTCTGAGCTGGGAAATAAATTAGATATAGAAAAAGAGGCGACGCCAACACTAATCCGCCGCCTCCTCTCAAAACACGGGTTCGAGGTCCGGCTAGTTCCCCTCTGATAAAATCCATGAAGAAGGATTTGGATGTGTAATCTGCTTTTCTATTTCCACCTGGCTTCACACGGAAGAGGTCACACGTCCCGGTCTCCTCGCCGGGGGATCTATCGGCGGCCGTTTCCACGGTGCGAGCGTGGCTCGGTGCGACGTCCCCCGACGGGCCGGGCCGGAACAACGGCCGCCTGCTGTTTGGTACTGACAGATATATTTAAACGGTGAGGGCTGTAAATGTCAGAGACTTAAAGGGGCACGATGGAAATGTCACTTTGAAATGGCGGATATCCCGTCCCGCTGCTCAGAACCCGGCTGACAGAAGCTGCCCGATGATGCCGCCGCGACGTGTGGTTTTTTTTAGCAAATGCGCCGGTGGTAATGCTTTATGAAAGATTGATACCGCGGCTCATGAGAGGCTCTGGGATAATGGACCTGTCATGCTCTGCTGCTTTATTGTGATTCATCCCGGTCCGTTCATTTACATTACGCTTTATTTTCTGTCCATTCGAGTTTCATTGGGTTTAAAAAAAAAATCAATCTGCATGGAATGGACAGAAATATCGGAACATCCTGCAATAGCTGAAATCGGGTGCTGGGTCAGTCCATAAAGACATGGACCAGGAATCAAACTAGGGACCTTCAGGTCGCAAGGCTGGTTCCCTAACCACCCTGACGCCAGTTCAATCAAACACCTTGAATGGAGCTAGTGATCCAGAGCGCCTCCAACATCGGTGTCTGACCTCATTAATCCTTATCTGGATAAACTGACAAACATGGCATCTGTCACGCCCCCTTTTGGCTCCATCGTCTATTTCCTCCACTTATCGTGTCATATAGATGGACTTTGTAGTTTTACATAAACAGATGGACTACAGTCTGTAATTGTCCATCTTTATTGTCAGTGGACCTGAGAACATGGAGAAAAAAAAGGGGGCGTGTCCAATCTTCGTAATTCACGCCTCACTAAACCCCACGCAGATTCATGTCATGTCAATGTCGAGTGCTGTAGAACCTTGCGGACTGGGAGCTCGAGGCTTTTGCTTTGCAGGCGAGAGCTTCAAACTCTGCGCAGGGCCAGCGATAAATCAGGCTGCCGGTTATTAACGCAATTTAAAAAGCAGCAGGCAGCGCGCCGCAAACTTTCTGGAAAAGCAAACAAAGGAGGAAAGAAATGATTCTGGGAGCCATTCTCGGCACGTTCCCCCCGGCGCGATTGCACCTTCCCGTTGATCGATGGCGGCCACAGTTTGCCCAAGGATAAACCACAGAGGAATTTGTTAATCTGAAGTCAGCTGAGGGATATTGGATTGCTTTGCTGGAGGAAGCTACGGGGTCTAGAACCTAAAGGAACCGACTACACTGCCATTAATAAGTGCAGTCAGTGCAGCAGATGTTACAGTCTGTCTGTTTGTTTGTACACACAATGTGCAGTGTTTCAATAACAGTGTTTTTATAGTGCCAGTCTGCCATCCTCCTTCCCCACACTGCTGTGTGTGTGTGTGTGTGTGTGTATATATATATTCATTCATTCATTCATTATCTTCCGCTTTATCCTCTATTAGGGTCGCGGGGGGGTTCCCCATGCCCATCCAGGGGAGAACATTTCTGGGCGCTGGGCAGATAGACCCAGGACAGGACGTCAACCTATCACTGGGCACACACTGACTCACACACACACACACTGTGGAGAACAATTTGGAGAACTCAATTGACTTGATCTATGTTTTTGGACTGTGGGAGGAAACCGGAGAACCTAGAGGAAGCCCACACGGACACGGGGAGAACATGGAAAACTCCACCCGGATGGGGATTCGAACCGGGAATCCCTAGTGCTGAGAATGTGTGTGTGTGTGTATATATATGTGTTTGTGTGTGTGTATATACTTACATATAAAACATGAGCATCGTTACCATTCGGTAAAGCCACATGAGTTGTAATAATTATCCATAATCAAAATCGACTCCACCTTCTCTCCTGGCTTAAAAAAAGTAAAAATTAAAAACTTTATATTTAAAAAACTAAAAACTGTATAATTATCTTATTTTTCTTTGATAGTTTTTTTTAAGCAAATTGTAATTGAATCGTTTCCTCTTTTTATGACTCCCTGCTCAGTTTATGGAGCCGTCAAATTACAATTTTGTATGTGACGAATAAATATTTCAGCGCAGACGCTGAAGACATACAAATCAAGGCCGAGGTATCGGCAGCCATCGCTCTGCCTCCTCTTATGATTGCCTTCGGTGCCTGAGAGCCACTGGGAGCCGCTCTGCCTTTCATGTCTTCCTTACTTTTAGTACCAGACGGTAAATTTACAGTTAAAGGAATATTCAGGGTGAACCTTCCTACAGTGTTGCTCTGTGTTGCGTGTTTTTTTTGTGTCAGTCGTGTAATAAATGAAGCAATAAACAGACGACAGTGACGCCATGGGTGGAGCAACGCAAACCTGAGAGCACATGAGAACAACAACCTGATGGAGGGGAGGGGAACGCGAGCGACACCATCAACCACACATCGCATGAATTACAATGAAATTAATTACTGTCTCAGTCCGTAGTGGTCTGCACGTCTGCCTCTCAAATTCAGGTTTGCATGTTCTCTCCATGTCTGCATGGGTTTCCTCCGGGTTCTCCAGTTTCCTCCCACAGCCAAAAACATGGATTCAAGGTGAATTGGCTGCTCTTAATTCCCTCTATATGGTGTAGTTTGGGGCGGCACGGTGGCTTAGTGGTTAGCATGTTCTCCTCTCAGCACTAGGGATTCCCGGTTGGAATCCCCATCTGGGTGCAGTTTTCCATGTTCTCCCCGTGTCCGCGTGGGTTTCCTCCGGGTTCTCCGGTTTCCTCCCACAGTCTAAAAACATGGATCAAGTCAAATGAATTATCCAAATTGCCCCATATAGAGTGTGTGTGTGTGTGAGTGAGTGAGTGTGTGCCCAGCGATGGATTGGCGCCCTGTCCTGGGTGTTTCTGCCCAGCGCCCTAAACGTTCTCCCCTGGATGGGCATGGGGAACCCCCCCGCGACCCTAATAGAGGATAAAGCGGGCATAATGAATGAATGAAATGAATTTTGTAGTTTGTGTCTGTGTGTGTGTGTGTGTGTGTGTGTGCCTACTGATTACACCACTGTGTATCTTCCCAGCTCCCGAAACGTTCTCCCCTGGGTGAGCGTGGGGAACCCCGTCCCCATGATGAGATGAGCTATTAGACTGTAGTCCAAACTTTATCTATAATAATCAGAACCCCTGCGGAGCAGGTATTATTTGGGTGGTGGATGATTCTCAGCACTGCAGTGACGCTGATTTGGTGGTGGTGGTGGTGGTGTGGTTCCGTTATCTCAGTGTGTTTGCATATTATTTTTGTTCTTTCTAGAGGAGCTGAAGGAAAAGCTGCAGGGCTTCGTGGACGAGATGAACGCCAAGCGTCCAGGTTTCATCAAGATCGTGCGCCACACTAAGCAGGAGGGTCTGATCCGCTCCCGAGTCAGTGGCTGGAGGGTGGCCTCAGCCCCCGTGGTGGCCCTTTTCGACGCCCACATCGAGTTCAACGCGGGATGGTGGGTGTCGTCGCTTTCAAACGCCGCTTCTCCCCTCACCTCGCGTTCGCCCCTCGGGGCTTGTGATGTGAACACAATGTTGTGGTATTATTCCCTCATACACAACGGTCTCGTCAGTCAAAAGCAAATCATTTTACACGAGTCGACGCGCGATTTCATTACAATCCGACTGTTAGGGTTCAGCCATGCACAAGGGCTCAGACATCTGCGCTGTCACTTAGGATTAGCCGAATCCCTTTGATCCCTGGAATGCGCCCAGGTGTTCCTCTTTGAAGACAAAACAGAACTCAGCCCGGGCCCACCCCCGACCCCATCCGGATTATCATTACAGGCAATCAGACTCGCATACCGCATACCGCTCGTGCAAGTGTCGTTAACAAGCTGACCCAGATATGTCAGCGCGGCTTGAACATCATCCCGGAGATTTCCTTTAATGAGCTTTCACATGATCCTAATAATCTCGCTGTGCTGGAATTCCTCAGAAATTCCGCGAGCCGAGTGTCACCGAGGTGTATAAAGGATAAAGCCGCCCTTAATGCCCGCGCAGCCGTGTTTCAGAGGCAGATGTCACAGTGACAGATAAACAAGATGGGTCGCCTCAAAAAAAAAAATTCCATTCCACGTTTTGCTTTCTTGTGAGTCGCTGCTCGCTTTCAGCCGTCCACAGTTCCATTTTTATTTTATTGCCGCTCTGTTGATTTCACTTACAGCAAAGCTGCAGTGTATATACACTTATAGAATCATTCAGCCAGGTGTTTGGGCGTAATCGGTCGCACTGCGCCATTGAAATAGCAATCTGCCAAAGTCAGACCCCACCAGGCTCTTAAAGAGAACGGCGAGGGACATGCTGATTGGTTTACAGCACAAAACACACCCATGAATTACACTGTCACAATAACAAATACCGTGGTGATCAAAGCGAACGGTGTGGATTTGTATAGGGAGCATACACACACACACACACACACACACACACACACACACACTTTATGTGGCAAGGTGGAAAAACTCCCCTGTGTTATTGGTTTTTAGGGAAGAAACCTTGTGAGGACCGAGTACCTGCCCCGATCTTGTCCACATATTCTGTTTGCTCTGTTAATTTCCTGATTGCGATCGGTTCACGGCGGTTCTCTCGTCTTCAGGGCTGAGCCGATTCTCCAGAGGATCAAGGAGGACAGAACGCGGATCATATCGCCCTCATTCGACAACATCAAATACGACACGTTTGAGGTGGAGGAGTATCCGCTGTCCGCGCAGGGCTTCGACTGGGAACTGTGGTGCCGGTACCTGAACCCCCCGAAGGCCTGGTGGAACCTAAACAACACCACAGCGCCGATCAGGTTCATCTCTCTGTTCATACGTCCCTGTCACAGTCATGTGACTCACATAAGTACTGAGACACGCCTCTTTATTAGGTTTCTTTATAGCATCCACCCATGCATTTCCTTTTCTCTGTAGGAGTCCCGCTCTGATTGGCTGCTTCGTGGTGGACAGGAAGTATTTTGAGGAGATTGGGCTGCTGGACGAAGGCATGGAAATCTACGGTGGGGAGAACGTGGAGCTGGGTGTGCGGGTGAGTGAGTGCACATGCACACCGGCCACTTTATTAGGTACAGCGCCATGTCCCTGCACTTATTGTTTCATTAATTCATTCATTCATCCATCCATTATCTTCCACTTTATCCTCTATTAGGGTCACGGGGGGGGGGTTCCCCATGCCCATCCAGGGGAGAACTTTTCGGGCGCTGGGCAGATACACCCAGGACAGGGCGCCAATCTATCACTGGACACACACTCACTCACACAGACACACTCTATATGGGGCAATTTGGAGAACTCAATTGACTTGATCCATGTTTTTGGACTGTGGGAGGAAACCGGAGAACCCGGACACAGGGAGAACATGGAAACTCCACCCAGATGGGGATTCGAACCGGGAATTCCTAGTGCCGAGAGGAGAACATGCTAAACCACTAAGCCACCGTGCCGCCACTTATTGTTTATTATACTAATTTTGATGAAGTGCCCCTTTAAATTGCCCACGGCGGTCTCTCTTGGGTCGGATATGACGCGATCCATTACAGATCACGACCACACACACACACCAACACATACTCACTTTTTACATCCGGAAAGGTCAAGAAAAGTCCACAGTTGCATGTAATAGTTCCATTTTCCTGAGCCTTATGAACGAGCATCCCAGCTTTATGGATGAAATCAGGACAGTAATGGAAGTTGCCACCATTTCGGTTGAGTTGCATCATTTCGTCGTGTGCGGTTGTTCATCTGCTGATGCTCTTTATCTTGTGTAGTCGTGAAGCTCGTCGTATGAACGGAGTTCTTTAAGTGATTGTCCAGAGGAGGTGTTGAGGTCCGTCGGGAGAAGTTAATAATAGACAGTCTGTCAGTGCAGCTCGTTCAAGGCACAGCGGCAACACAAGCACTGCTATCAGATTGCAGGAAAAACGCTTGTTTATCCCTTACTTACGTACAGAGTGACCACAATAAGGCAATCTGAATGCAACCATACGAACAATTTTCCTCCCTGAGTCCAAAACTCGCCTCGTTTCTCAGAGAATGGCTCGCTGATTGCCCTTCTTCGGGGGACGTATGGTTTTGCCCGTTGTTTTGCCGTTTGTCAAAAGAAAAGTGACTCATTCTGATTACATTGGCTTCAGCAAAAGAGGCTCGGTGCGCCGGATTCTAACTGGACGCAAATTCCATCCGTTCCAAGGTTAAACGCAGCGGTGGGCGGCGGCTTTTTTTGGCGGGAGATGACCCTGGTCTGGGGGGTTAATTGCGTACGTGCTCATAGGCCGTCCTGTAAGAGGAACGCTACGGGACCGAAACAAGCTGAAGTTAAGCGGGGTGTCAGCAGTAATTGTAAGGTTCTGGCGCTGAGCCCGGAGCAGCGGCTCCACGCCGGGCCCAGCGGAGACCAGCTGGAACCACCAAACTGGGAGCCGCTCCATTTCACCCCACAACCAGAAGTGTTTTGCCTGAGATAAGAGACCTCTGCGGCCAAGTTGGCAAATGGCGGCCTGGTCGATTATTCATTCATTAATTAATTTAGTTACAATAACAGGTGCATCTTAATCTGAACCCTCAGTTCATGATTGTTAAAGAGTAATGATATAAATACTCTTAACAGTACTATAATCAGTACTATAATTCATTCTGCTTTGTCCTCTATTAGGGTCGGGGGGGTTCCCCATGCCCATCCAGGGGAGAAAGTTTCGGGCGCTGGGCAGACGCACCCAGGACAGGGCGCCAATTTATCACTGGGCACACACTCACATGCACAGACATGCACACATACACACACTATATGAAGAATTCAATTGACTTGATCCATGTTTTTGGACTGTGGGAGGAAACCGGAGAACCCGGAGGAAACCCACGCAGACACGAGGAGAACATGGAAATTCCACCCAGATTGGGATTCGAACTGGGAATCCACAGCGCTGAGAGGCGAACGTGCTAAACACTAAGCCACCGTGCCGCCCCTCAGTACTATAATATTTAGCAATATGTGGGTGGGGGGGAGGTGCTCAAGACGGCAGCATTAAGCTCACGTCAAGCTCATCCATCAGCGGGGCATGAAACAGACTCTATAATACATACAGAAGCTGAAGAGACACACCCAAAGACATGATCCCTATAAAAACCACGTCTTAATACTTTAGTATGTAATATTATATAGAAAGAGAGGGAGCGAGGTAATGAGGAAATAAAGGAGGTAGCTGTGCAAGGAGGGATTGGTAGGTTAGAAAGGTAGGTAGGTTGTAGGTAGGTACGGAGAAGGGTTGGTAGGTCAGAGAGGTAGGTAGGGAAGTAGGCTAGAAGACAGTTGGTTTGTTGGTAGGCAGGTACTAATGGAGAGTGGGAGGCACTGAGGGTGGTAGGGAGGGAGGGAGATGAAAACAGCTGGGCTACTTGTTCTCCTGTCTCCAGTCCTCGGGTCCTGCTGAATTGCTCCTTCGTTCTTAAAAACATCTACTAAACGTGAGAACCGCCAGCGAAGGAATTCACAGAACTGCTGGACGGTCGCCTCACAGGACTGAAACTGGACACTGCCGTAAGTGCACTGGGTTTAAGTGCACTCTGTAGTGAACAGAGGCTCCACTATTACCATCAAACCCATGAAACTCAAACCCTGCATTAGTTTTGTTGGTACATAATATATATTGTAATGTTTAGTTCAGTTTACTTACAACGGCTTTTAGATCCGTTACAAACTAAAGGAACATGTATACGCTTATGTAATGTATATCACACTTTGATGGAAGCGCTCACAGGTGTGTGTTATTGACAGTAATGTTACAGCTGTACAACTGACTTAGCCAATCAGATATAAGGACAGGAAAGACCCGTTTTATAATGCTGTTTATTTTCTGTTAGTTATACAAGGTCATGGTAGCGCCGTGGTTATCGTGTTTAATGTGAAGGTCGGGGATTCAAATCCCACGGCGGTTACATTGGGTCCTTGAGCATGGCCCCCTAACCCTCACTGCTCCGGGGTTCTGAGCCTACAGAAGGCCTTACAGTCGGGTGAATGGCTCCGATCGTCTGCACACACAGTATACATTTATAAGGCATGCTTTTAGAGTAAACCCACAAGGCACCGGTCTGTATGGAAGAAGCTGAAGGTCTCGGCGCTCATATGGAGGAGCACTGTATATAGACCCTGGCTCTGTCTCCCCTGAGAGGCAGACAGGATTACAGGTATTTATAAGTTCAGTGCCAAGGTCTAAAAGACAACAAAGAGCTCTGTGTGAGGCATTGCCCTCATTTTTGCCCTTCTTTCCTCTCACATCCTACTTAATCACCTCCTTTTCTCCGATGTCTGCTTACCTCTGCGCCTCGGCCGTTCTCTCTGTGCAGCCACATCGGCATTCTCTCTGAGGAAACCCAATTCAATGAATACTGATGAATCGCGTCCGTGTGTCAGTGAAACACTGAGGTGGCTGATACAGAGAGATCGAGCACACGATGCGCCTCTTGAAGGAGCCGCTAGACCATCTGAGATTTTCCTACAATTGCCCTCTTGTTCCGTGGGGTATATATCTTTGCAATCACACGCCGCATTCAGAGTGGAAATGCAGGAGAAAGTATGAGGGACGGAGGCGGTTTGTGGAGCGTTAATGCTCTGTCCACGAGGGCCAGGGCCCCTCCTCGACAAATCCACCTGCCCCTGATTAAAACCCGAGCTGGTGTGTGAGTGTCATTGTCCGTGTGTCTGTCCTGTGATGGACTGAGAGCATGTCCAGAATGTAGTTCCCTCCCACAGTCCAAAAACATGAATTCAAGGTGAATTGGGCACTCCAAATTGCTTCATCCTAATTTCTCCTATATAGTGCCTGTGTGTGTGTGTCTATGTGAGTAAATGTGTCTGTGCTCACCGAAAGATTGGCGCCCTGTCCTGGGTGTGTTTGCCCCCCTCCGCCCCCCCGGACCTAGTAGAGGTTTAAGCGTAAGATAATGAGATGAGTCGTTAGTTATTCCTGCCTGCGGTGGAGATCTGCTCCTCTGAACCGATGTTACAGAATGAATGAGTGACAGCTGGTTTTATTTAAACTGCTGCACTTTAAAGGCTGAACTGGCACAGAGGGCCGAGCTCCATTAAATCAGTGTTTTTGGGGAATGAATGTTGAGTGAGGGAGGTCTGCAGGTTTAGCAGACACACACACACAAACACACACATACAATTACATAATGTACTTTTTTCTCCTCATTACAAAAATATATTAATGTTTTTTTTTTTTTATTGTGTGGAGTTGGCATGTTCTCCCTGACTGTGTCAGTTTTCTCATTCGGTACCAAAACAGTACTCAGTTGATTGTAGCTGGTCGTAGGTTGTAGGTAGATTTACTGCTTTAATGCAGTTTTTTTCCGTGGCCACGCCCATAACTCATCATCAAAGATATTACAGCTATGAAGCTGTAAGGGGCTGATGGTTCTGATGCAATCACCCAGAGTAGCAAGCCAGGGGGTGGTTCCCCATGCCCTGGAAGAACGTTTCCAGGACAGGGCGCCAATCTATCACTCATACAGACTCACACTATATAGGGGCAATATAGAGGATCCAATTCACCTTGAATCCATGTTTTTGGACTGTGGGAGAAAAGCAGATCCCAGAGGTAACCCATGCAGACACGAGGAGCAAATGGAAACTCCCCCCCCAGATCGGGATTCGAACCTGGAGCCCCATCTCTGAGAGGCAGATGTGTTGAATCTTAGGGTTAATAATGTCCAAGCTGCTTGTTTGAATACGTTAGCATTGGCGTTGTTGTGTAAATGACCCGTTAGCTGTCCTCTCCCGCCTTCTGATTGATCACTTTGTGGCAGAAACCTGCCGTTCAGTTTACAGCTTCATTTCCCGGATTAGATTCGTCTCTCGGTTGGATTCTCTCTCACCAGATGGTGATGGCGGATAAAAATACCCGCCAAATCAATGAATGCAAATTCAGCGCCGGCTTCAGGCATGTGCGGCGCCGCCTCCCTCATGTCAGGAAAGCAAGCCATCATCAGTTCTGTGATTTAAATTATTTATAACGTTGTGTTGTGTAGAGGAAGACGGACTGATTAGTCACAAGTGCATCCTGCAAAACAGGAGGGCTGAGGACTTTCACGAGGCGTCGCTTCCAACCTCAACCTGACTGATGTGTTTGAGTCATCCTCATCGTTCCCTGCTGTTCGCACCGCCGACCTCTATTGAGTTACGGCTGTAGTGAATATTCACAAAATCGGGGGCTGCAAAGTTTCACACATTTAACCTGACCGCCTAAACTGCCCCATTTTAAGGCCTATCGTAAGGTCCGGGGTATTCCATGAATGGGTTTTCATTCCCCTCGCCTCGACCCGAGGAGCTGTGATTACGCTGCATGTTAAGGCGGTTTGTATGGTGCAGCTGTGCGGGGAATTCTTTTGCCCCGTCCTGCTCAGCTTTCTCAACACACTCTGCACCCCCCGCCCATCGTGCGCCGCTCGGGTCCCGTCCTGCTGCCGCTCGACCTGCAGGGCCACGTCTCATTATTCCGCAGCAGGAGTCGGGGGAGAGTTTGAGGATTAAGGAGGGACTGTATGTACCGCAGCATCGCAGATCCGACGTCATGGTTTCCAAAGAAGCAGGTTCATCACCGGGAGCCTCACAAGGTGGCGACTTCTGACAAATTCTAACACGCTGAAAATCATAGACGTGCTCCAGATATGTTCTAAGAGCAACAGCGAAGACCGGCAACCTTTTAAATGTGTTCTAACAGCGACTTCGAGTAAACCCTTACCAGTCTAAATTGCCCCCCCTCAGCTTCCACTCTCCTGGGAAGGAAGGGTGTGATGGCGGAACCGTTCTGCCGTCACACCACATTCCTGTCACTTCTGCAATCTCTCCCTATATAAAAGCTGCAGAGCAATTATCAGCAAAATCTCCTGCAGCTGCCATTATCATTCATTCATTATCTTCCGCTTTATCCTCTATTAGAGTCGGGGGGGGGTTCCCCATGCCCATCCAGGGGAGAACGTTTCAGGTGCTGTGCAGATACACCCATGAGTGGGTGCCAATCTATCGCTGGGCACACACTCACTCACACAGACACTCACACACACACTCTATATGGGGCAATTTGGCGAACTCAATTGACTTGATCCTTGTTTTTGGACTGTGGGAGGAAACCGGAGAACCCGGAGGAAGCCCACACGGACACGGGGAGAACATGAAAACTCCACCCAGATGGGGATTCGAACGGGGAATCCCTAGTGCTGAGAGGTGAACGTGCTAAACCACTAAGCCACCGTGCCGCAGGTGCCATTAATTACTTCTAATTGCCACCTATTACATACAGTTATGCCCCCCCTCCCCCGCCACACACACCATATCCCAGTGTCTCTATGCTCCTCTCACACTCCTCCCATTCATCCAAAAATTTTTCTAAAGGTTCTCAACCCACGCTCATGGGCCTTCCCCAAACTGTTCCCACCGAGGTAGCAGTATATAGTTGTCCATAATGCATCTGGGGCAGTCAGACTTGAAGCAAAACCCAGATTCCGAGGTTAAAAAGTAGATATAAACACAAAGTTTCTCCTGAAACAGAACTGAGTGGGCCGCGTCTCATGCTTTAGTGCAACTCTCACTGTATTACGCGTCGCAGAGCCAACTTTTTAACTGTGTCAGCTTTTCTTAGAAGACAGCGCATTAGATTACAGCTATACCACAGAGACAGTGTTCAGAGTACAGAGCTCAGCCGGTGATGTATGTGTTTCTGTACACTGGACTCTTTATGATTTTCATACAGTAAGTTTAAAAAGCTCTGGGTTTCTGACAGAGGATCAAAATGTGGAGTAAGCAAAGAAATGCGGTTATAATATCTCAGTGATACAGTGACCCCTGTGTTGGTCCGCAGGCGTGGCAGTGCGGTGGCAGCGTGGAGGTGCTGCCCTGCTCCCGCATCGCTCACATCGAGAGGGCGCACAAGCCATATACCGAAGACCTCACCGCGCACGTGCGCCGCAACGCCCTGAGGATGGCGGAGGTGTGGATGGACGAGTTCAAGAGCCACGTCTACATGGCCTGGAACATTCCGCAGGAGGTAAACCAACACCACCATCACAACCACCATCACCATCACCACCACAACCACCACCACCATTACTACCACGTTGGGTATCATGTGAGGAATTCCCTCCGCTGTGAACACTGCTGGGTCAGGGTTTTTGTTCAGAGGCCGGCGTCTGCTCTGCATTGTTAGCAATCAGAAATTAGATTAGTCTAATCATCAGTCGCGAGCAGATGTTGATTTTTGTTCCCGCTCGGTGCGGAGCGTCTGATTCACCCCACGATTTAATCTCCCCCGTAATTTGCCACACTGTCGATGGATCTGATTAAGTGGGGGAGTCACCAGGCGGTTAATTACGGCGTCGTTTTGCAGGCATGCGAGTCTCAGACTCTTTAATCCAAAGTACTCCGTTGGAAGGTCAGTGTAGAGGGACATCTATGATACAGCCCCTCTGAAGCAATGAGGATTCAGGGCCTGGCTCAAGGGCCCACATTGCCAACCTTGTTGGATTGAAACCACTGACTACGCCCTTCATCAGCCAGGCAGCAGTTCTTGTGGTTGGGGAAGCTAGCCGGTACTATTCATAAGAAAGGAGTGATCGTTTTGGAGTAAGCGTAACACGAGCGCTCGAAGGTCACATTCTGTATAAAACGCTGAGGCGGCATAATGGCGGTTCGCTGGGATGACTTTGGGAAATTGATAGAGGGAAATAAAATGGCATTACGGCGTTCAGTCGTCTGACCCTCTGCACCGCACAGCATATGGCCAAAGTAATGGGAGGAGACGCTTCCCCGAATGGAGGGAGGTGAGAATTATGTGAGCAGCTTAGCTGAACCTTCATTAGGAGCTCCATTAAAGTCTGGCTTATTTAATCTGCACATCTTCAGACTTAATAGAATTGAACTCAAGGAGATGGCACTTACACTCGTTTCCCATCTCCCACCTCCCACTCGTGTGTGTGTGTGTGTCTGTGTCTGTGTGTATGTGTGTGTGTGTAGGACTCGGGGATAGACATCGGGGACATTTCGGAGAGGAAAGCCCTGAGGAAAAGGCTGCAGTGTAAGACTTTCCGCTGGTATCTGGTGAACATCTACCCCGAGATGAGAATGTACACAGACACCATCGCTTATGGAGTGGTGAGCTGTCACACGCACCACCACACACGGACACCGAACATTCCGTGTATTAGCGTAGGAGGTGTGATGTCATGTGCGGCGAATTAAAACGACAGAAAATACGTGTCTCGTTTTTTTTTTACAGCGGGTTCGGGTCATCTCATAAATATATATACAATCCCAATCTTGATCAAGTGTACCATGATTTCCCCCGTGTCCGTGTGGGTTTCCTCCATGTTCTCCAGTTTCCTCCCTATCTATGTTGCCCCATATATATTAAGTGTGTGTGTGTGAGTGTGAGCCCAGGGATGGATTGTTGCCCTGTCCAGGGTGTATCTGCCCAGCGCCCAAAATGTTCTGCCCTGGATAAATAGAGCTCCACTGTTTAGGTGTCTTCATGACGGTCTCTGGCGGGTGTGTTGACCCCCTCCTCCATGCTGCTGCATAAATAGTCCTTCCCTAAACTGTTTCTACAATATACAAAAGCCCTGAACTAAATGTATCTGCCCAGCACCTGGATTTATCTGCTCAATGTTCTCCTCCTGATGGGCATGGGGAACCCCCCTGTGACTCTAGTAGAGGATTAAGATGACCTAATAAAGACTTCAGTGATTAAAGGGCATGTCGGAGTACTTTTGTCCACGATAAAGAACATTCTGTGCATAATGGAGTTGAAAATATGTTTAATTTAGGAGAATGTTGCTGCTTGGTCTGTGTACAGAGTGAACCCTCTGCGGCGGGAGTTTCCTCCACATGATGTGTTCTTTCCGAAATGTTGCAGTAAACAAGAAAATCGATATCCACCGAGTCCAAATCAGCAAGAACAATTCTAATAAAAAACACTGGATTGTGTATTTAAGACTAAAATGCATGAGTCCATGTGAGATGTTAAGACCCTGGAGACAAAGGCAAAGCCGGTTCGGTGCGGCGCGCATGACGGACCCCGCCGATTTCCTCTGCTGGCTACTCAATAAGTTCCACCCCAGGTTCCCTGCGCATAGCCATCGTTTAAAGTTGAAACTAAGAGCCGTGGTTTTGTTCCACGCGTGACGTCCCGCCACGGTCTCAACCCATCGAACTGGATTCCCTGAGCCGCGGGGGGTGCGTCAGCCGACCTCCTCTCTCTCTCTCTCTCTCTCTCGCTCTCTCTCTTTTTCCAATTTGCTATTCATGTCAAATTGGAACAGATCGCCCTCTGTATTCTGACCTTTGCGGAACTGCCGTAACGCAGCAGCAGCCCCGCACAGTCCACGCGTTCGGCGTGCGAGTCGCTCTGTGTTGTGGGGTAGCAGGAGCGAGAGGCTGGAGACGGTGGTGTGGAAAATGGGTCAGCCTTATTAAAATTAATTCCAGGAGTAAAGGCTTCAGAAATAACTCCTGCCCCTGTTCCTCTGTGGGCTGTCAATCAACCCGGCTCATGGAAGCAGAACACAAAGGGGGGGTGAAATGCACGGTCAGTCAATTTTCCAAACACGATCAGTGTGAAATCCAATGAGAGCTTGGACCTGAAGGCTGTTTGTATAACATTTTAAATCGCACGCTAAATATTCGGAACCAGACAAGTTACTGAAGAGTTTAATACAGCTTTTATTTACTGTCTTACTATAAGTTTGGACACGCCCCCTTCTTGCTCCGTTATCTATTTTCTCCTCTTATCATATAGATGGACTTTATAGTTTTATAATTACAGATTGTTGTCCATCTGTGTTCTTTGTTGTTCTTAGTCCCCTGTTGGTTTTCTGTTCTCTATTGGTCAGGCCCATCACAGAACTGGTATCATTTGGGTGAAGTAATCAATCGTAATTAGTAATTATGGTAACTGTGTGTAGCTGTGTAGCTGTAACTGTGTAGCTGTGTTTATTGGTTGAGAGTTCGGTCCTGAACCACGTTTAACGCTTGTCCTGTTGTCCACAGCTAAGAAACTCTCTGAAGACAGAGCTGTGTTTGGATCAGGGCCCAGACACCGACAATGTCCCCATCCTGTACCTTTGCCACGGGATGACCCCTCAGGTAAGCCATCAGTCATCATACTGTCATACAGCTCTGCACTCAGATCCTCCTGTTTTTAAATGTCCTGAGGAGCAGGGTGTGGGATTTAGTGGCATCTAGTGGTGAGGTTGCAAACAACCATCTGTTGATGAGCACTATGGCTGCTGTGTAGAAATACAGAGACATGGCACAACATGAAAAGCAGCCAGTTCCTTTTAATTAAAAACTCATTTTTAACTAATAAAGACAATGAACCAACAATCTAAAGGTTGTGGGTTCAAATCCCATGTCCACTGAAGTTACCAATGTGGACCTCAACTCTCATTGTTCCAGGGGGGCTGTATCGTGGCCGACCCTGTATTCCTAACCCTAATCATCGATGGGATACTTATATAAAAGCGTCTGCAGACTGACGTCCTGTAATATTAATGATACACTAATGAAATATGACCACAATGTTCTATTTGTGCAGATAGCTCACTCTAAATCTCAAACACTTCATCTTTAAAGGTTCACTCTCATTCATTTTTTTAATCAGCATGGTGGTCGGTCGACTGCGTGTCATGACCCCAATTAAAGACTTTTAATTGACCGCTGTATGTGCCCCAATAGGACAGCAGTCAGCTGTTATTGGCATTTTTGGATGCAACCAGCCCAGTTTCAAACTGAAGATACTTATGAATCAATGACACTGAGACTTTTTTAAGGCGGTACACTGAGTGACAGTGCTATTGATTTGGTTTACCTCTAATGCGATATGGATTTTTGCACCCTGCTCCTCCCTGAGCTAGAAAATCCAGATAACAAGCTCTTTTTTTTTAAGTGTAATCGATTTAAACAAAGCTTTTTGTGTTTCGGTGTGAAAACATTTATACTATACGGACCAAGGTATTGGGACACCTACAGGAGCTTGTGTGGCATTGCATTACACAAGGTCACATGGACAATGACCATCACACAAAACCATGTCTTTGGATTGTACCGGTCGAAAGTTTGGACATGCCCCCTTTTTTGCTTCATTGTCTATCTTCTCCACTTATCATGTAGATGGACTTTGTAGTTTTAAAATTACAGACTGTAGTCCATCTGTGTTCTTTGTTCTCACCATCACAGAACAGGTATCATTTGGTTGGTGGATGGATAGATAGATAGAATACTTTATTCATCCCGAAAGAAATTTAGCATCCAGTAGCAGTAACAGTGAAGTAAAAATAGAGGGAAATTAAATTAAAAAAAAAAAAAAAAAAAAAAAAAAAAAAAAAAAATATATATATATATATATATATATATATATATATATATATATATATATATATATATATATATATATTACAATTTACCATTATAAAAATGAAAATAACGTGTCCAGTATGGATGGAGACCAAGTGATCATGTGCAAAATACAATATACACAGTGGATTGTTTATTGCCAGTTCTGCAGTGACACTGATGCAGTGAGGGGGGGTTTAGTGCAGCAGTGCTGCTGTAGTTTCATTTAAACATCTCAGTGACACTGCTGGGATAGGACTAATGCCCCCATCAAATAATACCTGCTCTGTGGTGGTACTATTGGGGTCCTGACCATTAGAACAGAGTACACAGTATGTACTATAGTCTGGAATTGTGGAAATACTTTAATTAAGTCCCTCTTAATGAAATAATTCGGAAACGTTTATACCTTTTAAAATTGATGACGTTGTTTCTCGTCCACGTCGCCGTTTATGATCGTCTTATTGTGTGTCACTAACAGGTGGCGCTGGTCCCACGGCGTGGTGTATGTTCAGAATGTAAACTGCGCTGCAGAAGTATCTTATCAAACACTTACTGGATTTTGCAAATTCCACTTGAGCACCGAGAGCTGCGGTCTGAACAGAGCTTTTGTCTTCCTGTACATTCCTCCTTTAAAACCCTGAGTCACGGCGGAACGCGGGGGTGGGGGGGTGGGGGGGGTAGTGCTGATGGAGGTGAAACCGCGGAGCCGCCTGTCTCTTCTATTATGTCCCTCATAAAAGGAGCCCATTTATATTTAAGAGCTTTTAAAACAACTCTGACGCTTTATTCCCCCCCCACTCCCCCCGAGTCCTTGGATTTATGGCGATGCTCCAGTTCTAGAACCCGCGCTTGAATCCGGGGCGCGGACGTGCCGTCGAGAGCCGCTGTAATTTAAGTGTTTTCTGCAGGACATTATCTGATGAGGGGGCCGTGTGTGTGTGCGGCTGTGGGGGTGAGGGGGGTCAGAGTGGTGCGGTGATGTATGTCGACCTGAGAACCGCTGCCGCGCTGGAACCGTTCCCTGTTCTCTCAGGACGGTCGGCGTGGAGATGAAGCAGAGGGCCTCCTACATACTGGGAGCTTTTATGAAACCCAATTTGAAGACAGTCCCTGTTACAGCTTTCTTATGCTGCAGGAGGGCATTCCGTGAGATTTTGGGGCATGTCTCGTTTTTTTTTTTTTTGCCTTTAGTGCTGATGTGGGTTGGCATCTCCGTTCTAGCTGGGGGTGTGGGGGGGGTGGAGGTCAGGCCTCGGTGGAAATCAGGGTGAAACATTAAAGACAGGTCTCTATTCACCTGATCTGCCCTCCTGTCCCCGCCTCCCGTTCACAGGCTCCGCCCAATTCCCCGTATCACCGGGTGTTAACCCGCTCCGTTAAAGAGCAAATCAGAACCCTGACAACACAACCTTCAGAGCTTTAAATAAATCAGTGTGGAACTCGTAGCGCGCCGCTTTGTAGAGGCATTTTGTTCGCCGTCCTGTCACACCGGCCCTCGATCGCAGTTTGCCTCGGGCGCAGAGTGGAAGACGCGCTCGCCAGATGCTCAGCCCCCCAGGTGTTTCTTCCGCCGCCATCTGCGCTGCCAGGCCGTTTTACCTGCGTGAACGAAATGCCGCCGGGCTTCCAGGTTCACTGCTGTGAACACAGGCCCTGTCACGATTTCGGGAAGTGATATCGCTGCATTCACATCCCGTCAGGTCTAATTCGGTTCAAAGACCCCGCCCACGCAGAACGTAACAGAACGCCCGGGTATTTTTAGGACGAGGGGCTGTGTGTAAATGAGCGGCACACTGAAGTGTGAGGATGTTAATCCACGTTACAGGATTCTACATGACGCTTACTGTGCCAAAAAAACACTCCGGGCCATCGGATTGATTATTAATTGTTGCATATTGATGCTGTAAAATCCATTTTAAACCTATTCAGTATTCATGCAGGGTGTCTGGAGCCGCATCATGCTGTGTGCGAGTGCACTGAGGGGAAACTTTAAGGTCGTTACATGACTAGAACTCGAGGTGTAGGATTTGATAATCTCTTTTTAATTCGATGTTTTTTTCCTGTAAGAACCTGTTTGCTGATTTGAATCACGTCCACCGGCAGCTCGCACGTTCTCGAGGCTCAGACGCTGATCCCTGACGACTCCCTTTTTGTTTTCAGAACGTTTACTACAGCAGCACGCAGCAGCTGAGAGTGGGTGTCCTCAGCCCCACCATCGACGACGACGACAACAAGTGCCTGGTGGACGTGAACGGGCGCCCGCGGCTGATCGAGTGCAGCTACGCCGTATCCAAGCGCATGAAGCTGCACTGGCTTTTTACCCAGGTAACCTTCTCGCCCGCCGACCCCGGGGACCGTACCAGGCAGCCGACTCTAAACGAGGTAGGGAAGATGAACAAGGGCGATATGGGCATGAGGAGCCTGCGGGATGGCGGGCGCTCGCTTCCGATTCGTTGGCCTCTCGTTAGCACGTGCCGAGGGCGGTCGGATCCTCTCACCTTCGTTCAGCTGTGAACTGTAAACACGTTTTAATGACCTGCGCGGCCCTCGTTAGCGCGCACTAATCTCCCTGTCTGACGGACGTCCTCGGGTCAAGAGGAGATGAATTGCTGGGTCGATTTATTCTGCCTTATCGCGGATGTAATACGTTAAACATGAGCGCAGAGGCTGTGGATTCTAAACTCAGCTCACGACTCGGAACACTAATGCAGGGAGAATAAAACATGTTATAGTTTATTTTCATTTTTTTCGGGCTGCAAACACAAAGGTTTTAGATTTATACACACAGTAGCAGTCAAAAGTTTGTACACATCCCATTTTTGCTGCACTTTAAGATGAAGCGATCTATTTATCCTCCTGTACTTACACACAGAGGAATGAGTCCTACATCTTTAACCCATCTGTGCAGTGAAACACACACACACACACACACACACAGAGTGAAGTGAGCCCATGTGGCCCTGTACACGGCACCCAGGGAGCAATTGGAGTTACTGGAGCGTACTGTACTCGGTGGAACCAAGGCTGGTTCCTTAACCATAAGCCATTGAGGTCCACCGCTGACACCGCTTGGCCCATTCTACTTCATCCTGAAGGCGTTTGATGGGGGGAGGGGGGGTGGAGATCTGATCTTTGTGTGGACCAGTTAAGATCTTCTATATCACATTTACCCAGCCAGCCATTAAACATCCTGCTTTGCACGATGGGCCACTGAAACGGCCTTCCTCAAACTGATGTGACCGATGTTTTGCACCCAGGTATAAATGGGACTGAGTGAATCACCTGAATGCATTGATTAGAAGGTGTGTCCCAATATTTGTCCATATAGCGCTGTATAAAAATACATCTGAATATGAAATAGATTTTTAGTGCGAGTGCATTAAGGGAACGAGCCGCCTCGTCCGCCAAACCTGACTTTTTGAGTGTCGTGCATTTGCGCAAATTGGAAGAGGGCAGTTTAATATTAGGTGAAGCTAAGCATCAGGACCACGGCAGCTGTCTCCTGATGCCTGACTGACACACGTCGGCTATAATGGACTGATCAATTAGCTGTCAGGAGAATGGCTCGCGGGTTTCACCTCCACATGCCGAGCTCTGCGGATGCACCGATGCATCACCGTACGGAGGTGCCAGCTCTGGAATAAAGATACCGTGGTGCCTTTCGTCTACAACAAACAGCCGTACAGGAAAAAAAGAGAAAAGACCAGCGTGCCACGGTTTGATCACGCTGCGCTTGAGGACGGCTCATGAATGCAAATGCCGGGAAGAAATTAAACCGAAGTGGCGTGGTTGTTCTCTCCCCGAAAAAAAAGAAACAAAACGAAAAAGCCTGACTGTAATCAGCAGACAGCGAATCCCTCGTCTAACGCGTTCCAGACTGTGCAATCACAGGCATTAAATTCATTATCTTCACGCGTTCTATTTGTGGAATCTCTTGACTTGGGTTCTGGCTTCTGATCGGAACTGTTTCTTAGCGCGTCGAAGACTTTGCTTAAATTAGAGCCGTTCAGTTAATGAGCCTGCAGCCTGACCTTCATTATGCTGAGACGCAGGTCCAGATTAAAATCAGTGATGGGTAATAATAGGTCAACAAGGGAAAAGCCGAACTGCGACCACTTAACTTGCTTTGAAGTTTTGAGGGGAAACATAAAGTTTTAATGAAATTAGGATGCCGGGTCGATACACTTTAGGATTTGTAGAGGGGCGTCGCTTAATCGCAGCATTTAGCTAAATTCGAAACAGCGTTCTGGGAGCAGAATCCAAATCTTACAATGGTACACTGTTCACAATGAACCGCAAGTCCATCCACTCAGACAGAACATGTGTGTTTCAGTTAAATCCAGGTGACTGATCCCTCTGTGTGGAAGTACAGGAGGTAAAGTACATCTCTTTACTTCACTTCACTTTAACTTTATTGTTGTCCCATATTTCTGACCCGTGTCCACACCCACCCAATGCTCCACTGAAAGCTCCGTCCCTCAGGTGACTTTTGGCAGGTGGCCATCGGGAGGACCGAATGTAGGTCGACATGTGCGACCAGACGGATCTGTTCATGAAAACGGAGACAGAGGCCGTGATGAAGGCCGGGTCTCCATCTGTCCGTGTTTATATAGGTTTTTTATGTGTTGTTTTCAAACCTGTAAAGCAACTCAACAGAAACATATTAATTCTAGGTTGAGACCTTCAGCGCTCAGAGCTGCCACGTTCTCCCGTTTTCACCCAGCAGATGAGTTCAACTGCACCAGGATGATCTCTTTACGTTCGACCGAGGCCTCTACAGTGAAACGCATTTAGCTGCTTCAAGATGCATATGAGTGGGATTCGGTGATTACTAATGAATTATCGTTACAGCGTCGCGCCTGTAAGGAAACGGCAAAAAGGGCCGCAATAAAGCCGTAAAAACGGCTCTGCATATTGCACTCGCAAGGAAACCTCAGCACGTCCTGAGGAGTGTAATTAATTAGCCTCGCATAAAACTCCATCAGCTAATCCGCGGTTTTACGACGCACCGTTTTGAACGGTCCGCCTGACGGAAATGGCGACGGGCAACGACGAGACGGGGAACAAACCCAACTGTTCGTCTAAAATTCTGCCGTTTATTCAGACGTGTGTAGGACTCGTGTTAACGCTGCCCTGACGGTGCTCTCTTTAAATCCCAATTATATTTGAAACCACCATTTCCTGGGTGGGCATGGGGAAACACCCCTCCCTCCCCCTGCGACGCTATTAAAGGATAATAATCTTATGACGAGAAATTAAGTATCTGTTCAATGAATAATTGTTTTTGGGAGAGACGGCAGACTCTATAGCATGTGGGGTGGCTCTCTGGTTTGTGTCAATGCCACATGGCACCACCCTCTCGCCCCCCCCTTAATGAATGTATACATACAGTCAATGATTCCACCACCCTCATCACCCCGCCCGTCATCAGCCGTCGTTAAGCGTCTCGCGGATGCCTCCGCGTGGATCTAAATTTGAACGCTATCAATTATTTTGCAATAAAAAAAACAAGACAGGACACCTTCCTCCACAGGGCTGAGCTCAGAGCTACAGGCTGTTTGCCTTCACTTTAATGTCTGAATTTGCACTGCTGCTTCCCATCACAAGGATTCCCCGGGGGGAGCGGGCGAAAGATGAAGGGAGATGGAGATGAATTTGATTTGTTCAGCGTGCCGTCTCGCCGCGAGACTTTTGGCAGAAGGTCTTTTGGCGGAATATGTTCGGCCCGGACCTTTTTCCTCCCCAGAGTTGTTTTTTCTGCGGCTCCCTCCGTCTCCAATGTCATTTCACTGTGATGGGTATTAGGAATAGCACTTTGAGGACACACGCTGGGAGCTTGAAATGAATCTGAGCTGAAACAATCTCGCCAGAAAGGAACCGAGACAATATAAAAGTGAAATGCGTTCCGGTCGCGTGCTGCGTCGGTATATTTGGTTTTGAACTGGAGAGCAAATCGAAATTTTTCATTAACAGATGCTTAGTAAGTCGTTCGTGGCGAGTTGGTACCTGCTAACACGTTCTGGGAGATGTTAGAACTTCGTCGGATGCAGAAGAAGCTTGACATGTTGGTTTAAATCATTTTAAATTTTGTGATGTTTTCAGAGCTGTGAAGTCAAAACATCTGGGATTTCTTTTGTCTTCTGTTTCAAGTTTTGTCTTTATTTTAATTTTTAGGTCACATTGACTTAAAAACGTTTGCACACGCCCCCTTCTGGCTCCATTCTCTATTTCCTCTACATATCATATAGATGGAGTTTGTAGTTTTATAATTACAGACTGTAGTCCATCTGTGTTCTCTGTTGTTGTTAGTCCTCTGTTGGTTCTCTGTTCTCTGTTGGTCAGCAGCATCACAGTACAGGTATCATTTGGGTGGTGGATTGTTTATTGTCAGTTCTGCAGTGACACTGATGCAGTGAGGGGGTTTTAGTGCAGCAGTGCTGCTGTAGTTTCATTCTTCCACCTCAGTGACACTGCTGGAATAGGAATAATGCACCCACCCAATAATCCCTGCTCTGTGGTGGTACTATTGGGGTCCTGACCATCAGAACTGAGTCAACAGTATGTACTGTAGAACACAAACAGATGGACTACAGCCTGGAATTGTAGAACTACAAAGTCCACCTTTACAGGAAGTGGAACTGAGAACATGGACAGTATACTCTAAAGCAGTCAGAGGACAATCCAGGTGCTCTGCCGTGGACACCGGTGCAGTGTGTGTTCATCATGTCTGTGTGTTCTTTGCAGAGCGGCTCCATTCAGAACCGGAAGTCGAAGCGGTGCCTCGAGCTGGTGGAGAGCGGTGACAGTGAGTTTGGGTTCGACCTGACTCTCCAAAAATGCACTGGACAAAAGTGGACGGTCACCAGCGTCCTGCCGGGGAGCACCTTATAACGGGACATTTAGCAGGACGCGAGTGCCGGGGGAACCCCCCCTCCACCGGCCGATTCCCAGCGGACCGCTGTGCACCTGGATGTCCTGAGTACGAGCGGGACATCATATGATAAATGTTAAACATTTAACGCCCGGTCACCTCCGATCGCGTGTCCCCTCGAAACCGTGCCTGGGCCCGGCGCAGTGTTTTCTACTCAGCCCGTATTCGCTACCGTGTAGCGCCGCTTCGTCCGATGCTGTATTTCTTTCCCTCTAGTGTCTCAGGTTTGTAGTTGGAGATTATTTTCGAACGTAAGTTTTGGGGACACGCCGATCTGGATACAATCAGCTCTCTTTTGTATGTCTGTGTAAATATTCTCAGTATTTATATCACATGGCATTAAAGAAACGGCTGGTGAGAAGAGCAGGCCGTCGTTCGTTTCTCTTATACGCGGCTCGATGCTCACAAACCATCCATCCATCCATTATCTTCTACTTCATCCTCTATTAGGGTCACGGTGGGGGTTCCCCATGCCCATCCAGGAAGAACGTCTCGGGCGCTGGGCAGATACACCCAGGACAGGACGCCAATCTATCCCTGTACAAACACTCACTCACACAGACACACTCTATATGGGGCAATTTGGAGAACTCAATTGACTTGATCCATGTGTTTGGACTGTGGGAGGAAACCGGAGAACCCGGAGGAAACTCACGCTGACACGGGGAGAACATGAAAACCCATATGGGGATTCGAACTGGGAATCCCTAGTGCTGAGAGACGGACCTGCTGCCGCTCGCAAACCATTTCGCCGTGAACTCATGGAGGCCTCGTACAATCAATAAACTGCCTCCTGTGGTCCATCAGTCAAAACTGACCCCTAAGACTCTGGCTTTACAAATTGACCCCTATGTTCTGTGGTTCTATCATTCCCTGCTTTGGGAAGGGAGGGGGGGGGGTCAGGACAACGGTAAACTGTAGGTGTACGATTTGTTCAGCCTGCATCGTCATGCATCTTTCAGGATGTTGGTTCACATCCATATCCAAAGTGCCGTTCGTTGGTTCTTCCCGCAGCCGAACCCGCGCGCCCCTTCTCGCATCTCTCTGTAGCGGGGCATCCAAGCAGCACAGACGCATCACAGTACGAATCTGACTTGTCTGTCCTTATTACCATCTACACTCCCGCTGGGCCGGAGAGGATTTCTGCCATTAAATATAAATACGTTCACGTCTCAGAGCCCAGATCACACGAACGTTCGGAACGTCGGCAAAAAAAATCGCGGAGATTTTTCAGCTAACGAGAGCGTTCCAAGGCAAACAGAACGTCCTCTTGCCCGGGAAACTCTACGCTTGGTTTTCTGTTCGGCTTCCCTGCCTGATGTTTTAGGCCTCAGGTGCTCAATTAGCTTGTGTCCTAAAAACCATTTATCATTTTCAGAGAGGACGGGCAGTTTGGACGCGGCGAGCTCGCTGATGTTCTGTGCGTCCATGTCTTTAATCAGCTGTTTATCCCACAGCATCCTGAAGATACCACACAGTATGTGTTTTTACGTACAGTACAGTGCTGTAGCCTTTACATACAGCTGGAGGACAAATCCCCTGTCTGGCCATTTTATTAGGTCCATCCATGCCATCAGTTCGGCTCATCTGGACTTTGTAGTTTTACATTTACAGATTGTAGTCCATCTGTTTCTCTGCATACTTTAACTGTACTATGCATGTAAAAAGTATGATCACCGTTAGTGTGTTTGTGTGTGTGTGTGTGTGTGTGTGTGTGTGTGTGTGTGTGTGTGTAGGGGTTCCTACTGTGCACACTCTTTTAGCATCACCACATTAATGCTTAGAGATGTAAAAATCACACACAGTTTGTGTTAGTCATCCTCTGATCCTTCATCTGTGATGAAGACGCTGCCTACAGGATGCTGGACACTGACGCTGAGGTGTCTGAGTATACACACACATCAGTGTCAGTGCTAGAAAGCATCCACCACCAAAGTAAGACCTGCATTATGGGGGGGTTTAATTTAACCCAGCCGTGCAGTCACACACATACACACAAAGTATTTGTTTGAACCGGGAATCAAACCGGGGACCTTTGGGTCGCAGACCTGCATGTTTGACTGAATGTGGAGAAACAGACGGACTACAGAGTGTAATTAAAGAACTACAAAGTCCATCTACGTGATCAGTGGAGCTGATGCAACAAACCCTGACTGTAGATGTATAACACTGTGTATCCCGTCTGCATTACTTTCGGTACCAGACCTCATGTCCTGCAATTTTGAGTCAATTTTGACCCATAATCCATCACCCAGGAGTGCAGATATCAGCCCAGCACTCACCCACACTGTACTTAGTTCTAATTATAATCAAACGCATTCTCATCAGCTGCTCAGTCCCTCTGTACAGATGCGAAATCGGCGTCACCAGCATCACGTGGTAGATTGTTTCAAATGTTTCCGTTCCTTTAAAATGAGAGCTCTTTCATGATTCGGCTTCCATTATATTTTCTCCCTCTCCTCTTCGTCTCCCTCGGGAGCCCTCAGTGTGGGGGGAAAACAACACAGGCAATAAGCTCTGAGAGACAATGGCAACTCCTCTGCCCATATTAATATCTATTATTCAGCTGCCCATCTCCAGGGAACGCGGCGACAAAAGGCTCGCACGGTGCCAGTTCTGCTGCGCGTCCCGTCACTATTTAAATGGAGAGGAGGGATCAGGTTTCGTCTTTAATCTGAGGCAGTCAGAGGACATATTTCATCTGTCTCTTTGATTTTTTTTTTTTTACTCCACAGCAAAACAACAAGAGGGACATGAAACTGGCTGAAACTGGTTCTGGAATTTATTTGGGTGAAGCTACAGGTCAGTGAAAACAGGATCTTTATAGTTACAAATTCCCATTCATTTACAGGCGGCATGTAGAGATCAGGTTCGAATCCTGAGCTGGGTGAAGTTTTCATGTTCTCCTCTCGTCCACATGGGTTTCCTCTGGGTTCTCCGGTTTCCTCCCATAGTCCAAAAACAAGGATTTATGGAGAATAGGCTGATTTAAATTGCCCCTATTTAGTGTGTGTGGGGCGGCACGGGGGCTTGGTGAATTAGCACGTTCTCCTCTCGGCGCTAGGGGTTCCCGGTTCGAATCCCAACCTGGGTGGAGCTTCCATGTTCTCCCTGTGTCTGCGTGGGTTTCCTCCGGGTTCTCCGGTTTCCTTCCACAGTCCAAAAACATGGTTCAAGTCTATTGAATTCTCCAAATTGCCCCATATAGAGTGTGTCTATGTGAGTGAGTGTGTGTCCAGTGATAGATTGGCGTCCTGTCCTGGGTCTATCTGCTCAGCGCCCAAAACGTTCTCCCCTGGATGGGCATGGGGAACCCCACCGCGACCCTAATAGAGGATAAAGCGGGAGATAATGGATGGATTGGTGCTCTGCCCTAGGTGTATCTACCCAGCGCCCTAAATGCCCTCTCCTGGACCTGGATGGGCATGTGGAAACTCCCCTCTCCCCCTACAAACACAGTAGGGTATTGAGCCGATTATAGTGAGATGAGATGAAAAATGTATTCATAATTTATTAATTTATTGTATAATCTATTAGCATTCAGACCCAACCACCGTGTTTATTCTTGTAAATGACCCACATAAAGGTTTTTCATAACTAAGCTGCTGAAATCTCGTTCTGATCAGTTATTGAGACACATCCCTTCCAGCTGATGGGTTTGTTTATTGTGTATGATCTTCAGACATGTCCTTTGCGTCCCGTAATCCGTTTTGACCGCAGGCGGGGGTGACTGCTCCCTGTGCATATTGAAGAATGCGATGGCAGCAGACTTCAGAGTCACCAAACCCAGCGCCCCTCCGTCTCCCTGCTTTCATTTTGGACGCAGGTGCTCGATTCCGCCACAGGCGGCGCCGTGCCACGTGCACCTGAGTCTCCAGACTTTCAAACGCTCAGCACAGCCAAAAACATCCGCCGCCGTCACGGAGGGAGTCGGTGGCTTTGTTTTGTTCTTTCATCTATTATTCAGATTTCCTTTTGCACGTGCTCCCTCCCCATCCGAACCGGCGTGACAGGTGGCCGAGTTGTTAAATGTTACCGTCGGCGGGCATCAATCTTCAGATTACCTTCAACCCGCCGCCCTCTATGCCAATAGGGGCATTCTGTCGTGTTCCCATGGTGACCAAGATGTTCCGATTGTCTGACACATCGTTCAATATATATAAAGTCTGGACCAAATGTAACCCCCCCGCCCCCGCCCCCGCCCCACACAGAACTCCACGTTCCTCTCTCAAGCACGATGCAGCTTTGACCTTTTTAATGTCACACCTCGGTTCCCCTGCACGTTATCTGAGGACATGGTGCAGACACGGAAAGTCATGGCGTGATGCTCTGGAGCCTGTTCTGCACGATCTGTGGGGGGGTGGGGTGGCGGGCTCACTCTGGACCGGTTGCCGGTCCATCACAGGACAGACATGCAGGCACTTTCACACATGACGTACATGGGCTTTGGGGGGGGTTTCTGTGGGAGAAGACCCTCTCAGACATGGGGAGAACATACAAACTTCACACACAGACATGATTCAAGCCATTTTAACCTGGGGGGGGGGGTACATTGGTTATGCTGGAATGTTCTAAGTTTGCATGTTCTCCCTGTGTCTGTGTGGGTTTCCTCTGGGTCCTCCGGTTCCCTCCCACAGACCAAAAACATGTATTCAAAGTGAATTGGCTCTAAAATTGCCCCTATAATAGTGAGTGTTAGTGTATGCCCAGCGATACATTGGCATCCTGTCCTAAATGTATATACCCAGCATCCGAAACGTTCTCCCCTCGATGGGCTTAGGGACCCCCCATCCTAGTATAGGAAGATAATTAATGATGGATTATTTAGAGGGACAAGCTTCCTTCCACAAGGACACTGACCCTCAATCTACTCCACCATCCAAGATTGCAGATTTTGTTTGCCCCATCGCCCGACGGTCTGTTTTCAATGTTATGGCCATCAGTCGTACTGTTAAAAAAATCCTGTGATGCCTGCTTCGAGGCTCAGAGCAGCGCTGACAACCCGTATTTATTAAACCATATGTCATCTCTGTGGTTCCAACGGAGGTCTAGTTTAACTGTGGTATGGGGCAGAGAAGAGGGCTGACAGAACTGTGCCATTTAAATGCACTAGCACAGGGTAATAACTGGAGAACTGATTGTAAATGATGTAAACAGATTCGTCTTAGGTACGAGGCCAAATAAAGACGTACCGCCTCTCGTTTCCCAGCCGCGCCGCAGTTCTCGTCCGCTCCGCTGCTGAAACACTTGTCTTACCGATGTCCTTGTTGCCTTTATTTACAACCAGCTCTCTGTGTTTGTCTTTCAGAGATCAGATCCTACATTTGCGACCGCACACTCGCACGAGCCTCGTGCAGCCGAAGGGCTTTTTTTAAGTTCACAGTTTTTGGATTCGGCCTTGTTGATTCTGAACAGTTTTTAAAACCTTTTTACTGTTAATTTCTGGTATTTTTACAAGTTTTCACCGTCACACAAACAAACGTTTAAAGGTCTTCATGAATTAGCTGAAGTCAGGAGTCAGTCTAAAGCCGATCAGACATCAGTGTGGGGGCAAATCCTCCTTTTCTACACAATGGAGGGACTTTTTTTCAGACAGACGGCATTTAGGGGTGGCTTGGTTTTCCATTTTGGTTTTCTCTGGATATCCTGCCACAGTCCAAAACCATGGCTTCAAGGTGAATAGACTGCTTTCAACTGCTTCATTCTAATTTGCCCCTATGTAGTCTGTGTAAGTGTGTGTGTGGCGATGGATTGACGCCCTGTCTTGGGTGAATCTGACCAGTGCATAAAAACTTCTCCCTTTGATGGGCATGAAAAACCTCGAGCTCCCAGTAGAGGATTAAGATGATGGATACATTAACTGAAATTAGACTATGGCATCACAAATACTGTCTAAACACACCCACCCCCAAAAACAGGTGGAAATTTGTTTGTACATTGGCCAACATTCAGTTTTAGATGATTTATATTGAAATGTTTCTGAAATGTGTAGTGAACATCAAATACATCTCCAATCTGCCACCAAATGGAGAAAGAAACCGCCGGAGCACAGGTACCGGGAGAACAGGCAGGCATTTCCTGGGTGTAATTGCATGCCTCTGTGGGATGAAATGCCCTCCTGGGTCACTGCTGACAGCGCAGCACACGTTCTGCATTTATATGAGACGGAAAAATAAATAAGTGAGTGGATATTGCCTGGGTTTTAATATCCCTAATCTTGCCCTCACACATGGGTTCCTTTATTAAAAACTTAATAAAATTAATCTTTCCTGCTGGGTTGAGCACTAATCGCGAAACGGAGGGGGGGGCGGCGGCGTTGGGGGAGGGGGGTGTTGGGGGGGCACCTGACCACATGGGTGGCGGTATTTGGGTTTCAGATTCATTAATGACTGAATGCTGAACTCGTGTTTTTAATAATTTCATTGCTACACAGGTAGCTCATTGCTGCCATGCTGTGCTTTTTTGCTTAGTCGTTATATTGAGTGTGTGTGTGTGTGTGTGTGTGTGTGTGTGTGTGTGTGTGTATCACTCTAAACAAAACAGTGCCTTTTGTAGATGAATGTATATATATATATATATATATATATATATATATATATATATATATATATATATAAAGATTCAAGAAAATTTTATTATCATTAATATCACATGTGGTACATGAGATAAGAACAAAATTATGGGTGACGGACCCCGATTACCCAGTTATTTTAAAGTTATCATTATATATATGTGATATTGTACTATATTTATGGTGATGTATGTAATTATATAAAATATTGGTGTCCTCTTCACAGGAAGCAATGTAATCCAATAGGATAGCCTCTGTGCAGGCTCCCTAAGTGTATGTCCACTAAGCTCATGACTTGATAAACATTAATGTGAGCGTGTAAAAAGGACCCGATGGTCTGAGGTCTGTTGTATGGCATTAATATGACCTTCCCTAAAACTGTAAATAATAAGTATTAATATTTAGGGATGCACACCCATTCTCATCGCTCCCAGTCATCCAATCTTGTCTGTCACGCTCATGGTCTGATTCAGGTCAGCGCAATTATACGCCTTTTATCTCCTCAAGCACAACACACGTACCACTGCGAGCACAGTCGCACATGCAAACCCAGAGGAGGGCCGCGTGACCGGAGCCAGATTTATACAAAGTGTAATTAAAGCCGCCGGGTCCCCAGCGCCGTGACCCTGAAGATTATCACTCCTCGTATCTGTCACCAAGAAATAGTGCCAACTGGAGCCTGATTTTGTGTGGAAGATCTCTGAAGTGTGTGGTGCAGAGCTGATGCCAGATGCCCAGGGTCATCTGTAAAACACACACGGATCGGACGCCATGGCGGGGCAGCGCTGATGAATCACCGTGTTTTGAAAGGATTTCATGGTAGCAGCCTTCGTCCGTCAGTCGGCGTCCTCCAGATGGAGCCGGAATATTAATCACGGTCCCGCTCGGCTGTAATTCAGCCATCATCGATCTCATTTAGAGGATTGTTCGTTTTCATTACGCTCCGCTGTGTGTGGAGGCCAAACATGTCATGTGTGTTTTTTCAAAGCCGCAGAAGGGTAACAGGGTGGCATGGAAATTTAATTTAGCCAAATGATTTGATGTAAAGTCTGTCCGTGGGGGGCTCGGAAACGACGGTCCGCCTGTCTGATCACACTGTGTGCTCCTCTTTGAAGGCTTTCTACAAGAGTTTGGAGTGTGTGGAGTTTTGGTCTCTTTACCCTCTGCTAGGGTCCCGAGGAGGGAGGCGGATCCATCCAGGACCAAGACATGACGCCAGTTCACCTTAAGGGCAGCACAGTGATTGTGGCTAGCTTGCCTCTCAATGCCGGGGATCCAGGTTGGAATCCCGATTCAGGTGGAGTTAGACGTGGGATTCCTCCCACAGTCTAAAAACATGGATTTAAGGTAAACTGACTTCTCTAATTTGCCCCTATATAAATTGTGTGTCTGTGTGAATGAGTGTGTGCACAGAGGTGGATTGGCGCCCTGTCCTGGGTTTATCTGCCTGCGCCCCTGGATGATGGGCATGGGAAGCCCTTATACGGGATTAAGCGGAAGATAATGAATGAATTCACCTTGAATCTATGTTTTTGGACTTTGTAAGGAAACCAGGTAAATCCCACGAGGACACAGGGAGAAGAGGGAAACCACCCAGATCGGGATTCAAACCTGGACTCCCGGCACTAAAAGGCCGCCGTGCTAACCACTACACCACCACGCCGCCCCCCAGAGGTATACTGTTGACCAAATGTGTATGTGCTTGATGTATTCACACCCGTGGTTATGGGGCTGAATCGGTCACATCACTGTCTCTGGAATATTAAACTCTCCTCACAGCTCTCATGCTTCTTCACTCCTCACAGCTTGCACTGATTAAAAACAGGCATGACTACGCTTCATGCCAGGATCCCACAAATCATCCATCAGACGTAATAACAGGTTTGTCTGATGTTCTTGTCCCGATTTCTTTGTCTGAGAGCCGTTGCAGCATCGTCGGTTGATGTGATTGCTTTCTGTGATGCACAGGTTGAACCCTACTAATCACCCATTAATAAGATCAGACCAGATGCTCCATCATGGCTGAGTGTTTCATGGGTGGACGCCAACGCCAGCGTCTTGTATTTTTAGAGGGGGGAGGGGGGGGGGATGAGAACTACTGAAAATGAAATAGTAAATATTATAAAATGTAATGATTTTTCAGAGAACCTGTTGAAACCGTAGCTGAACAGATTTCTACGCTGTGGGTTACAGACAGCAGTCAGTCCGTGCAGCAGCGCTGATGACGGGGAAATAGTGCCGTGTTGCATCCACCCTCGTTCTCCTCAGAAGAAAGACTGTGTAGTTGAGTGAAGTGCCAGTAATTGTCACAATTTATAATGCTCCCTGGAGCGTGATGCACCTCATTTGTGGGACCGGGAAACTTCAGATAATGACGTGCCTGAACGAATCCCAATCCTGAATTTCTTCTGCAGTCTGAAGGAGCACACAGCCAGTGTGACGAGCGTGATTATAAAATAAATCGTTTGCGTCGAGCTTCTGACGAGTGAATCGGGTTAGAATGTGTTATACACCAGAGTTTAATGTGATGATTCCAATTCACACTCAAATAATGGACATGATACAAAAAAAACATGAGTAAATATGAGGCTTTAGCTGTAAAATCACCGGCAGCTCCGTGTTGTTCTTTCAGACTGGCTCTGATGTCAGAAGCGATGGGGAACGCTCAGAAACCCGTTCTCAGTTGCAGTGGAGACACGTCCGAATCCACACTGTTCTCTAGCTCATGCTGGACTTCAGTCCCAGGTGAGGAACACCCCTTTATATCTCAGCATGGAGGGACCCCACTGTTTATGCATTATATAAATAATGCTTTTAAAAATCGATTTTAATGAGCTTTTTCATTTAGCCACATTTCTACAGGTGTAAAAAAAAATGTAACAGTTTGGGGAAGGCCCTTCTTAGTTTCAGTAAGAATGTTGACTTCAGTAAGAACATGACTGTTAACAATGCACAAAACAAGGTGTATATGTCACACATTTAACAGTGAAACACACACATCAACACACATTGAGTGAAGTGAGCACAGGTGCCCAGAGCAATTGGGATTAGGTGCCATGGCCAAGTTCCTTTCAGCCGTAGTGTTTAGAGGGCCTGGGAATCGAACCCTCAGGTCACAAGGCTGCTCCTTTAACCGAATGTAAGTGACCTAATTGCCCAAACCTAACAAATCCAATTGAACCAAAGCGCTACATATAGAGAAGTCAGTTTACCTTGAATCCATGTTTGTGGACTGTGGGAGAAAGCCGTAGAAATCCACGTGTTCAGGAAAACTCCAGCCTTCCGAAGAGTCAGACGTGCTGACCACTTCTCCCCTGTGTCGCCCTTTCAGGAACGTTATCTCACAGAATTCATTACGTAAATGATGTTAAAGTGACTTAACTTTCTAGAAGAAGGACTTTATTATACAACCGAAAAGAAAAACCCTCTATTTCCCACAAATGACCAAATTAGCAGTGGAACGGAAGCCATTAGCGGGTGAAGCTGTTCACATCGTGTCCCTGGCTCTTTGTTGGGGGGGGGGG
>JAFMOD010001181.1:309110-333079 GCA_019802435.1 Corydoras maculifer
GGTGAAGCTGTTCACATCGTGTCCCTGGCTCTTTGTTGGGGGGGGGGGGGGGTGTCGTCACTCTCAGACTGTTTGATGTGTTAATGAAGCCAGAAAGACGGCGAGGAGAAAGACGGAGGCAGAGTGTGCGGCGTGCAGAAACCCGCCGCCAAACCCGGTGTTGGCTTTTAGATCCTGTCATTAAAGCTTAAGTGCATGTGATTATTTCATTTGCTTTGTAGTCGCATGCACGGCCCTGCGAAGAACACAAACCTCCACCTGCCGAAATCACAGACAGGATGTTATTTAGGGATCGGCGGCACGGCGTTCGAAGCCAAAAACAACTGGAGAAGTAGGCCAGACTTGACATGAGGCAACCAGACGACATGCCGTTTTTAACAAGACTCATGTGGAACTGTAGGGAAAGGTGTGAGAACTGCAGCCGTGGGGTCGGTGCACAGGGGGTGAGATGGGGCCCGAAATGTGACGGACAGGAAAGGGACTGTCTTTTGGTAGACTGTAGATAGTAGGTCAGTAGATAATCCGCCTCTCATTAATGGGGTCCAAGTTCGAGTGTACTCCCCGTGTCTGCGTGGGTTTACGCGAGGTTCTCCAGTTTCCTCCCACAGTCCAAAAACATGGATTCAAGGTGAATTGCGTTCTCTAAATTTCCCCTTTGTAATGTGTGTGTCTGGGTAAATGAGTGTGTGCCCAGCGATGTATCTGCCCGAAATATTCCCCCCTGGATGGGCATAAGGAAGCGCCACCCCCCTGCGACCCTAGATAAATGGACAGATAATCTATAGATGATCTAAGCCGTCACGGATTTATTCTTAGACCGCAGGATCATCTCCCGACGTGCGTTTGTGACCTCAGCGTTAAACGTAGCGATATGTCACATTTCATGCTGCTCTGCCCCTTTCGTGATTAACGGGACGACGGGTACGGTGCGGCGCTGCTTAAAAGACGAGGCCCTAAATCACAGCAAATTGTTTCTGGAGGCAAGGACACAGACGAAAACTAATTACACAGTGGCTGCACGGAGGCAGACCAAAATACACAAGCGATGCCCCCGTAGTGACACAGTTCCCAAACCCGTCCGTTTAAACGGAGCCAGCGCCCCGTCACTCTTAATCACTCTGTAGGGAAATCGATAGGCGATGCGCAGGTCTAAGTGTCTCGGAGGAGAATTGTAATGTCAGGTCGGATTGTCCCGCAGCTCAGTGGCTGAGTATTTAGAGGAGCCCGCCCTGATTGTGAAGGACCACAAATGGAACGGAGGATCAATTAATCCTCTCCTGATTGACTGGGACTGAGGCCAGTGCCTGGGAAAAAAAACATGAAGGCCTGGGTTCTGTGTACATCTGTGTGGGCTGGGGATCCACCTGACCTCCCTCAGCCCTCGCGCGCCGACCGAACGAGCTGTCCTTTTCCTCATTTCAGCGGTAATTGGATGGCTGAATTACTAAACCACCTTCTCTTCTGCCTTTTCAGATCGCACAGAAAAAGAGAGCAGGCTGGAGCAGGCTGGCAAACGCGTTCAGGAGGTTTTCTGATGTGTGAACAGATCGTTCCCGTGTTTGTTAAAGGCTGGCTCTCATCATCACGCCGACCCATCTCATGACATTTCACTCTTTGTTTCATTTTAGAAACCTGAATCAGCCACTGCAGCTAAAACTATAACTCATTTGCAGAATTAAGAGCTTTTCTGAACAGACTTTTGACAAGATTTTGGAGCATGATTGTGGAAATATAATCAGAAGGGCATTCAGGAGGTCAGGCACTGATTAACAGAGGTCCTCAAGCTATAAAGCCTGGTCAAGCTCTGCCCCACTACATCCACTTATCCATGCACGACACTAAAACAGTAAAGCGCCTTCCCTAAATTCTATTGATATATAATCATTAATATATTCCAACCTACTAGTTGGGCTCAGAGCACAGGGACAGCCATGATACCGCACCCCTGAAGCAATAGGGGTTAAGGACATTGCTCAAAGGCCCACAGAGTAGCTTTGGGGGACTCAATTGGGTTTGAACCCCCAACCTGATAGCCCAACACCGAGGCACTGAGCTACCACGCCCAGATGGAGACCATCCAGTTACCAGCGAAATGAGTAAAAGCACTCCTGCTTTGGAACTGAACTTTGTGGAAGTTAAACTTCAGAGCAGTAATGCTTTTATTTTGTCTGAATTTAGTTACGTATAAAAAAAAAACAACATTCATTCGGGTTTCACATTTTGAAAGTGCAGTAAGAGCCACTTGGCAAATCTCAGCCCATGCATTAAGACTTTGGCATTATTAAAAACGCTCCTGCTGCTCTTTACGAACTCCATCAGGTCGGATAATGATGTTTTTGGGGTTTTTGAAGTTACGCCGAGAAAAGTGCATAATAAAACTGCTCCTAATAAATCAGCGAGGACCGAGAGTCACTTAAACACAGAGCCTCTTCACTTCACCTTGATCACTGACCTACAGCAAGTCAAAGCGTCTGTGCAGAATTTAAAACGCGCAGCAGCTCTAATCAAAATAAAGACCCGACCTAAAGGGGAACACTGGGAACCACGACCAGTGATCTGCAATGATCGACCACGTGGACAGTAGCGAGCATGTAAGCCTCTCGGTGCTGGGCATCCACGATGCATAGGGTTCTAGTGAGAACCATAGAATCTCAATGCAGCTGCTGTTTGTTTCCTGTTTAGAAGCAAATTCAATTCTAAAGCATGCGCCACGTTCTAAATGGTATTCTTTCCAGCAGTTTCCCAATAACACCACTTTTTTTTCTTTCTTTTTCATAAAATATGCATCATTTGATATTCGTATGTTGTATGAGGAACTCTGATTTATGCGACCGGGTCTCGTTTACATAATAACGACACATTCTAGTATACAGGTTCTTCTTTAAACTTAGTTTAGCACTCTAAGGAACTCAAAGGTTGATTTTCTTTTAGAGAATAAAAGGTTGCTTACAGTAGTTTAGGTCGCAGCTGCATGGCCCCGCAGTAATGAAAGTTTATTCAGACGTTGCTCCAGAGCCTTTTAGTGTGATGGTGAGTCTGTAGAGGTTCTAATACAAGCAGAAATTAAAGTGCAGGTAAAGATACAAGACCTCTGACTGCAAAAAAACTAAACCCTAATAATTCAGCACAGACATCTGGTTACATTCTCAACTGCATTAATGCCAACAGTTCAGGAGCTTTGGGAAGACAAAATTAATGTTCTGTGTGTAATGCGTAATGGTGGTGGTTAACAAGTCCCCCCCTCAGCGCTGGGGATCCGGGTTTGAATCCCAAACTGTTCTCACCACACTGTTCTCCAAAATGCACGGCTCGCTGCTTAAGGTTCCACATCTGAGGAAATAGGCCGGCTGTTGTCATGTTAATATGTTTGGCTCTTTTTCAGATTGATGCTCTAAACATAACAAAGCGATGCCTTGACGCCGAGTGATTGACACCTCCTTGTGATTCATGCACTTCTGACTCCGGCATCTGGACAGGCGGGCACGGTGAGAGCGCCGAGTCCGACGTGGAGCCGACGCCAGCCGACGGATATTACCCCTCGCTGGGTGACACGAAGTGACACGTTCCGTCCCACCCACTCGGAGCTTCAAAGAATCCTCTTTTAAGTGGAGAGGAGATGAAACTGGACGAAGTGAATGCAGATGAACACTGAGCCGTGCTGTCAGAAGCACCCTGCATATTTCATTAACGCTTGTTTCAGCCTCTTGCCGGGGCTCCGGTTCCTCGAGCCCATGATTGATGGCTGGGAGTAATTTGGTGGGATGTTGTCCCCACGCGGGTAACATGCTTGATTACTGATTTTAAATGGAAGAGCGATGTAATCCGCCGAATCAAACGCCCCCCAAACATCACTTACAAAATTTTGGCAGTCTGTTGTGACAGTTACGGCGTCGGTCCCTCATTATCTGACACCTGTCTGCGGTGAGTGGATTCAGTCATGTACACAAAATTAAATCAGTTTTTTTTGGAATCCTTATTACAAACGTATTAGTACGCCTACTTCATAAAACTCAAAGGGCCCTATTTTAATGATTTAGGGTGTGTCAGTTGGCATTGGCCATCATAACGATGGGAAAATTTCTGGTGCAGGCCAGTCTCTCTTTCCGTCTCCTGCACTTAGGAGTGGAAAAGTCCCCTACCCAAACTGTTGTTTACATATAATATCATCCAAAAACCATAGCTGGGTGTTTAAGTTTTCTGTGGGACATTTGTGAGGTTGGCTCACAGTCTGAGTTCTAATTCATCCTGGAGATGTTTAATAGGGACGAAAACAGAGTTCTGGCCGGGTTCTCCCATGCCAGACCCACAGCAATATGCCTGTGTGTGTACTGGGGCTCGATCATGTGGAACAGGTGACATTCATTCCTAATGGTTAAAGCATGCGGTCGGCCAGAATACATGTCTGGGTGACATTGGGACCCGAAAGAAACACTGTTTTATGTCCTGATTTACAGCAGACGGGTCACAAAATCTCAGGAGCCCCTTAGGTGACATACTTGGTAACAGAATGGTAGGTTTATGGCTGTTTATAAACCCCCACTTCTGTTCAGGACCTGCCATTATGACTGTAGTGTATGTTCCCCTCGTGCACTTTCACCGGGGAGAACGTTTTGCACGAAACAAGCGGATTTATCTGATGCTGTCGTCTGCATTTCAGAGCGGCGTGGGCTTCAGGATGGAAAGGATTAATCTAGCCATGACAGATCTAAAGTCAGTGAGAGCCTGCAGGGCCGAGGACGAGCCAGGTGATTGAGTGAGTCGGGCATGAGTCTGATTCCTCCTGACAGATTACAGGAGAGGGACCGCGCCCCATCGGCCCCGGTGCGCGCCGAGCCGAACGTCGGTGGGCCACTCCGGCTTGTCTGGAGCCTCCTCCCCGAGTCGCAGCACAATTCACACCCAGTCGGTGCTCGCCCCATGAATCCGCCGGCGCGTGCCGTTATGTTCAGTGACATCTGTCAGCATGTGTAGCGAGCTCGATGCCGGGCCACCGGGGCTCCAGCTATCGCTGACAGAGTGCTCGAAACAGACATAAGGCTGTCAGCGGAGGGTAAGTAAGAGACGAGGCGGCGACGACGCCACCCACGTGCACTCACGCAGAGTGGGACTCAGAAAAAGTGAGATTTCTGCCGTGTCTGAGTCACGTGGCCTAAGCTTGAAGCGGGAAAGAGTGTGACGTTATTAACGAGGCAACTCAGGATGATTAATAGCGCTCTGTGTGTCACACAGTCGAGAGTCAGCGGTGCAGCAGCGTGTTCGTTTTAACGCCATCGCCGCTCACACGTCGCAATTTACTAACTGTACGCTCCGATAGCTTCATCCAGCGTTTCTGTGATTTGGCAAATACAGACTCACTAAGCTCTCCATTTGTAGGGATTTCACCTCACAGCAGAAAGTTTCAGGGTTTTTGTACCAAGCAGACAGTTTATGGTCTGAATTTGCATGTTCTTCCTATGTCTTTGTTGCTCAAAAATGGCTTTGTTAAGGCTTTCAAAGTGAAGTGTTGGTCTGTGTGTCTCCACTGTGATGAACTAGAGACCTGACTCGTGTGTTTGTCTGTTGTCAAAAGTTTGGACACGTTCTGTTCCACTTATTGTCCATGTTATCAGTTCCACTTTCTGTAAAGATGGACTTTGTAGTTCTACAATTCTCCAACAAAATCTTTTTGTATTCAACATCTGAATGTTTTAATGGTCAAGATCCTAATAGTACCACCACAGAGCAGGTATTATTTGGTTTGTGCATTAGTCCTATCCCTGCAGTGCCACTGAGGTGTGAGTACAGTTACCCCCCTTTCCCGTGACTTATTCACAATAATACACAACCCCAAGTGCCTTATTGTTTTTTGTGAAACAGTTACAAACAAACTGTAATAAAAAATAAAAGATAAATTTGTTTATTAAAAGCAAAAAATAGCTGGTCTTCTGTGATGTAATCTAGTCCGGTTTTTGAAGTGAGTTACTGGATTCCACTTTCTTTAGCGATCAAATGCTGCCATCTGGTGGGCAAATTACACAACAAAATTTATAACTGTTTATAACAATTTATCACTGTTTATATTAATCTGTACCTTATTATTTAAAATAATGTATTATAACGCATTGATATGAAGGTGACGCGCTCAGAGGTGTGTGTTATAATGTCACAGCTGAACAAACCCCTCAGCCAATCAGATTTAAGGACCAGAAGTATCATAATAAACAATCCCCCCGAATGATACCTGTTCTGTGATGGTGCTGATCAATAGAGAACAGAGAACCAACAGGGGACTAACAACAACAAAGAACACAGATCTACAGTCTGTAATTATAAAACTACAAGGTCCATCTTTATGATAAGTGGAGGAAATAGAAAATGGAGTGAAATAAGTGAATCCATTGTTGCATGTCTATAAATGTAATGGCATTAGATTTAGTACAGTCGCCTGGATTATTTAATCTCACTATAATTACTGTTATAAGAGGACTACAGTGTAATCCGTCTAAGCGTTTTATTCATTAACATAAAACTCGTTTTATTTTAATCCCCTGAGCGTCGTTGCCCCAAAGGCAGTATTATCATTATTTTTTTTATTGTTCGGGTATTAGCTGAACAGTGTTGAGCAGCGTATCGGATCTGTGATGAAACATTGAAAGTGTAAGTCTGTCTGGAGGAAGTTGGATCTGAATTAAAAATCTAATCTGGAATTTTATCACAGCTTGATTTCTCAGAGTTCAGCCGAGCGGTCCGATGACTCCGCAGAAGTCTAATCAGGATGAAGGCAGGAGCGGCACACTCTCCTCTGGAGTGGCACCGAAGATTGAGAAGCGCCGAAATGACGATCGATGAGCTACCAAGGACGCTGCTGTCGCTCCCGAAGGAAAGATCCATCACCGTGTGGCTCCAACCGGTAAATCAAAAGCAAACACAGCGACCTGCTTCTCATTTGTTCATACAGTTTACTGACAAAAGTATTCAAACACCACTTTTAATCTTTGGGTTCTGTCTTAAGTCACTCAGCTGTGGATCTCTGTTTGTGGCAAATTTTGTGGGAACAGTATGGGGAAGGCCCTGTTCTCTTTTCTCTTCTTGCCTCTGTGCTGCACAAATCAGGGTTCTAAAGGCATGACTGGATAGTTGGGTGTGGAGGTATTAGGACCGAGGTCCGGCATAGGACAACAATCTTAAGGTGCAATGTCTAACAACGCGAGACTAATTCAAATGAAAACTCCGGGTTATAAGCTATATTTCCAAATAGGGTTCTAGACTTTACAAGGTAGAACGTGTGTTATAACCTTTTACCCTGAAAAAGTTAGGAACCTGGTTGGTATCGATCAGAATGTCATGGGTTCAAACCCTGAGTCCACCTTAAATTTCCAATGCGGGCCCCTGAACTATAGCGTTAACCCTCATTGCTCCGGGGTTGCAGTATCATGACCATTCGCAAAATGGTGGAACGATCTTCCCAACTCTGTCCATAAGGCAGAGTCACTTGGCATTTTTAAGAAACTACTGAAGACGCATCTTTTTAACAAACACATGTTGTAAAGAAGAAAAAAATAATTAATAAAAAAAAAAGGATGCAGGATCAGAGAAGGGTCAGGTTTGATAATTATACAGTGTCGCTGGTTTTCTCCATAATTACTGATTTGTGGCGTTCTCATTTGTAAGTCACTTTGGATGAAAGTGTCTGCTAAATGACTAAATGTGATGTAGATGTATTCGAACCCTGAGCATCAGGTTGGGATTCTTGTTCCTATCTGCAGCACGATGTAATGTTAGTTTATGATTCCCGACGTGTTTATAGACGACTCGGAGGAAAAGGCTCAGTCAGAGAGGTTTGCTGATCATCCGCTGACTTTAACTGATCCTTCACACACGTCGACTCTGTAAATGATACCATTAATCCTTCTTTAGATCTAATTGTACAAGGTTCAACAAACCGGCTTTTTCCCAAACTGTTGGGAATTTGATCGTGCGGGTGTTCTGAGGCTGAAGCACAGAGAGGAAAATTAAAATGGTCTTTTATAGAACTCCTGTAAAACCCAAACATATATAGACCTCTGGTTTAAACTCAGCAGAGCCACTCACATCGGTTAGGATTAAAACAGCTGAATTTTCACAGTGGAAATAAACGAAAGTAGCTGATCGTCACAAGATTACAATCCAATAGATTCCGAAATATAACAACTGGCTCCGGTTTTACATCCGTTATTCAAACTGATGAGTGGGTTTTAGAGATTGAACACGAAGTATAGCATTTTCCTTCAAAAACAACTCTGTCATGACATATTCTTTTCTGGAGAATCGCTTTTTTAAGCCCTCAGTCGAGCTCCACTTAAAACCAATGCTGCGAAATTGAAAAGAACTGCTGAGAATAATCATTCGGTGATATTTATGAAAGCACTGCTGCTTCGTGGCGTGCTTTGAACAGGACATTGTTTTAAAGGGTGAAGTTGTACTTCTTTTCACTGAGCTCGCTCCCTACGGAGCGCTTTGGAGGAATGACTTCATTACTTCGTTCTGCGGCGGTGAAATGATGTGAGACGGCAAAAACACAGCCAGTTTCTCATTGTGGCAACTTTGAGGTGGAAACATGCTCGATATCTGGAGGTGAGTGTTGTTTACGGTTTGATGGGGAAAAGCAGTGGATCTGATAATCCAGGATTATTTACAGATGGTTTGACGGGAATCGATCGATCGTGGAAGTGCAGCTGGTTGTATCCATACAGTGCAGTTCTTATGAAGAGGTTTTAATTGCCCTCCCATCTCTAAAGAACCATGCAGATGCCACAGTAGTGAGTATAGTATAGCGAGTATGATATGTGTATTTCATTTCGTGTGTACTCTGTCCCATTGCTGTCTGTTTCAGAGACTAAAGTATTGGGACAGCTACTCATTACACCTACAAGAGATTTAATAGAATCTCATTTTAAGGTCCCTGCTTTTGCAGCTATGACAGGCTCCACTCAAAATTATCCAAAATGCATGGCTTACTGCTCAAAGTTATACACCCATGACAATAAGACATTAAATGTTTAAAGCAGTGTCCCAATAATTTTAACCTTATAATGTACCCATAAGTGCAGCATGGGGGCGCAGTGGTTAGCATGTCTGTCAGGTTTGAATTCTGATTTTCCATGTTCTCGCTGTGTCTGTGTGGGTTTCCTCCGGGTTTTCCGGTTTTCTCTCACACTTGGATTCAAGGTGAATCGGCTGCTCTTAATTGCCCCTATATAATGTCTGTGTGTGAGTTAGTGTTTCCTGTCTTGGGTGTATCTGCCCAGCATTCTCCCCTGGATGATTATGGTGCATGGGGGAACACCCCCCCACCACCACCACACACACACTTGCATAACCCTAGTAGAGGATTGAGCGGTAGATAATGAGATCAGATGAGATGTATTTATACAATTAACCGCCACATCGGTGTTATTGAGACATTTGCACTTAGAGTGATTGTTGCAGAGGAGCGCTGATTGTTAATCCCTCATGTTCAGAGTCTGTGTAAATAGACCGCTGGCATTTCTGGGAGAGGAAACATGAACGGAACATAATGAAGAAAGTAATTTCCATATATTCGCTTCTAAATTACATCCAGAGGTAAATACAACATAAAAGCCCGGCACTGAGTAAGATACATTTTTTATGTGCGTTCTCGACACTTTTAAGGCCGTTTGAGACGTCCTGCATTTAGGTAAATGTTTGCTCTATGCTTCAGTGACTATCGGCTCAATATCCTTAATTGAACTAATTAGGCATTCCACACAAAACCAACAAACCACAGCGGTGCAGACAGAGCAAATCAGCCCTGATGCATAACGATGAGACCAGACAGAAGCCAGTACACACTCCCGGCTGCCGTATGCGCTCAGATGGCTGGTTAAGCAAATCTTGTGTTGCAGGGGGGTATTGATCATGCGTCATTCAGCAGTGTGAGCTGAGATTTGATGAGGATTGCGCTTTATTTACTCTCCCCTACTCCCCCCTCCCCTCAGCACCGGGTTGCTTTGCTGAATAAGCAGCAGCATTTTCCCACAAAACCCTCATCAGCCTCAACCTTTAATACGCCCGTGCAGGATACTAACGACTTTGCTGTGTACAGATTTCTGATACTGTAACATGAAAAAGTCTGAATTTACAAATATTGCACATGCATCAGCATCAGACACACGCTGTATGGACAAAAGTATTGGGACGTCTGATGTTAGACTTAAAGCAATAAGGGCGTGCATTATTTTGAATAAATCGTGGCAAAGAGGTGTTGCTGGACCCGATGCGAAGCATACCGTAACCGTACCGTTACCGTACTGATACACCTCTTACCCATAAAATGGTTACAAACGCTACTGTAATAAAAAATATATATTGAAAAAAGGTTTAATTCTAAATGCATTTATTGAAAACATAATCCTTAATAATCTGGTGTTCTGTGACGTAATCTAGTCCGGTTAAACACTGATCACTGACTAACAGAATTCCACTTTCTTTAACAAGCCAATACTGCCATCAAGTGGACAAAATATATAAACGCAGTTTATAAAAAGCATTGGAAAAGTAATTTATTGTGTATCAGACAATGATACCAATGTTACACTCAGAGGTTTGCATTATTGTCAATAATGTCACGGCAGGACAAACGGCTCAGCCAATCAGATTTAAAGACCGAAACTACCCGTTTTATAAAACAACTAAATTGCAAAATGCAAAATTGTGTGGGCTTTATAAAAAGACTTTATACAACATTTTGAAATGTGTGTCTGTTCCAGTGTATATGCCCATGTTCTGTATAATGTACTGTATACTCGCTTATTTGTCTGTGTTTGCAGATTGCTGGAGCCTATCCCAGTACACAGACAGGGGCAGATATACAGATCACAAGGCAGATAAACAGACAGACATTCTCACGCATTCACCTGCAGGTATTTCAGAATCTTTAGTTCACCTGACACATATTTCAAACATAAGCGGAAACCGGTGTACTTGGGGGCACATGGGGAGAACATGCAAAGTGCCCACAGAAATGAGGGATAGACTTTTCCTTATGTTTAGAAGCACTGCATTTTGTTTTTGCTATTTTAACTTGAAACTGCAGTTATGGAGTGCTGTAATAACTTGGAACGCATGAGTCTCCAACGTAATCACAAGTACACAGTAATATGCAAATATTATTTTACCAAAGTGTCTGGAGGATTCGTGAAATAAAACCCAGAATGTGAAAAATCAGGAACCGAGGGTTCTGGTATGAGCCAAGGCTCTGGGCGATAGTGGTGTTAATTGTGCTGGCTCACTGTGGGTGGTTAGATTGCATACATAATCAGACGCAAAGACACAAGAGCTACCGCGTCGTGGAGTAGCGACCGTAAATGAAATAGAAATAAGACAAAACATCAGACACTGCCAGGAGTTCGGCTGCAGCATCCTGGCAAGACACAAACCCTGTTATCCTCAGTACCTCAGTAAATAACTTTCTGTGTGTAATCAGAATAAACTATACATAATATACATGCGGCAGCACAGGACAGGACAGTTACAGTAACAGTACAGGGTCCGGATTAGATGGAGATTAAAGTAAATATGTAAAGCTTCAGCAGAAATGAGATATTTAATTTAAAGTTACAAAGTGTGTGTGTCTGCCAGCCCACACTCATCTCCTCACATTCACCTGTGCATGCAGATTTTTGTGCTTAGATTCTTGGCCCCCGGTATTGAGTTGTGCGTCTCACACTTTGCGAATTGCAGCTCTCGAACGCTTGAGCTGTTTCCTGGAGTCTGACAATAATAAGAAGTGAAGTTTGGCTCGGGTTCAGAATGTGAAATTGGACCGGATGGTTTTTGGTTCAGCGAGTTGATACGAGGAGATCATTTAACACAGTTAGCCTTTTGCTCCAACTACTTATTCATCAGGCTCATTAGGGTTCGTTAAGTGTTTCATTCAACGTTTTTATTGTTGGAGGACGTGCACGGTGCATCTATACCTACCTATATTTTCTCATTTGTAAGTCGCTTTGGATAAAAGCATCTGCTAAATGACTAATTGTAAAAGTAATGTATTATTTGTTAACCTTGGCTCAGCTCAGTGGTTGGTGGCGTTGGGCTTTTCAGTCTGAAGATTGTGGGTTCAAATCTCAGGGTTGCTGACGTTACCACTGTAGGTCCTTGAGCAGAGCCCTTAACCTTTTTGCTCCATGGTGGTGGGGGTGGGGGGGTGTAACATGGCCAACCTTATCCTTTGACCCCAACCAATATATACTTGTAATTCACTTTGGATTACCTCCTGTAATCTTATTCAATGTAATTATAGTTGTCAGCCTGGCGAGAGCAGCCTGTTACCCCACTGTAAGGGGTAACTGCCCTGTCCACTGGCGTCTCAGTGCACAAAAAACCTCCTGCCGGTGCAAACACACCGGGGATTTGTTAATTCCTCGCCTCGTCGTCTAGTCCTCAGTGGGGGGGTGTATCATGGCCAACCTTATCTTTTGACCCCATACATTATATACTTGTAATTCACTTTGGATTACCCCCTGTAATCTAATCCAATGTAATTACAGTTGTCAGCCTGGTGAGAGCAGCCTGTTACCCCACTGTAAGGGGTAACTGCACTGTCAGTGCACAAAAAACCTCCTGCAGGTGCAAACACACCGGGGATTTGTTAATTCCTCGCCTCGTCGTCTAGTCCTCGCAGTGTCCGCAGTGTCTCATCTCTGACGTAGAGTTTGTAGCAGGTTTTAGACAGACTTCCGCGTGTCGCTCGCTGGGATGATTACACAATTGATTAAAGGAAAAATTGACAAAATGTCACGGAGCCATTTGTAATTAAGGACACGTGGCGTGGCATGTATCTGGAAAGAAATAATAATCAGAATTACTGCAGATGTCAGTATTAACATTTTAGAGTTGCATAAATGTCACAAAATGCCAAGCTACTGTGTGTTACACATCTTTTTATGGCTCTCGCAGTGTTATTGCTCGTCGGTAAGACCGTTAAAAAAAAATCTCATCGTGTGAAGGATGAAACTTTGATTCATTAAACTTAAAACATTCATATTTATTTAGCTTCGTTTACATTAGTACATCAAAGCAGATTTATAGAGTTTTAGGCGTGAACTGAAAAAAACAGATAAATGAGAAATTCTCTATCTTTGTTTTTGTGAGGACCAAGGCTCATTAGTGGGGGGACGTCCTCCTTAAGTGGCTGGACAGATTGGATATATAATTAAGTGTCCATTAAAATAATAAGTCAGTTTATTCACATTAGATAAAGTGATTATTTTGGTGGCGTCTCAGATTTGGGAGAGATAGAAGAGTTCCGTTGTGCAGTTTTAGAGATTTTACGTCTTGTTCAGATTTCATTTTTTTGCAGTGTCATCCAAAGTTCATTTAAAACTCTGTCATGAAAGTTGCTTTGATCCTCAGCGAAGATTATAGTGCTCTGAGGTCAGTACAGGGAAAAAACTCTGTTACAGTAATGTTAGTATTTTACCATTGAAGGCAGGCGACAGAATATTCAACACGTTTCCAGGCGTCCTCGCTACGGAACTGTAGGAATCACCGCCTGGATCGATGTTCCAAATAACATAATAAATCGCCCTGCTGCATAATGCATGGCCTTTTGCCTCTGCACACGCCACTAATAATGATCCTTTCAGAAGTAAAATCCATCTGCAAAAACCAATTACCTGAACCCTATTGATCACAAGGACATCCCTATTTCGCTGAAAGTACATATCTAATTTACATCTCATGAGTACGTCTGCTCCGAACTCGGCTATTCTTAGAGGTCCAAGCCGAAATGAGGATGTAATAAGGATGCATGCAGAGAATGTACTTTAAGTTTTCAAAGACTTAAATCCCATTAAAATATCTTTAACCTTTTTCATTAATTTTCTGAAGCGAAGAAATGATCAGTTATGAAAATGAATTAAAAAACTCCGAACTAGTCGAGTCAGGTGAGAGTTAAAGGTGACTGCACAGGGAAAACTTACATTAAAAGAGGGACGTTGAGAGAACCCAGGCATTAACACATTGTGGTCCACCACACCAAACCGACGACCCCACGCTTCGCGAAATGGTGGTGGTTTGAGAGGCAAAGTGTAGGAATGGAAATGAGTGAAATCCACGCACTGAGGCGGAAAGCAGTGCGGTAGGGTTGAAGAGCACGGGTGCTCCCTGTGGACCAGGGCTACGGTGGATTCCGTTGCCAAATCAACCACTGGACTGTAAATCAGGCAGATGGGAGCTCGAGGGCGGGCAGTTCGTCAGTTCACCTACTTCTCAGAACACTCTCATCTGATTTCTGTGTATTTCGAAGTGGCTATAAACACTATGTAAATAAATTGAAGCGACTAGTTTAAGTCCCTTTGGGATGCATTTCCCTAATGACCTGCTCTTTATTTAGATTATTCAGATTTCAAAACAGTATAAAGCTTTGTATTTTCAGCTTTGTACTATACAAAGCTCTTCTGTCATAAATAGGCAGCCAGTCCTTATGGATTGCTCTTTGCTGCGGGGTATTTGAAGTGCAGTACGGTGTGACTGAATGTAAAGCAATGGCTGTTTTATAATAGAGCTTGAAAGCTGCTGATGTTAACAGCACCGGGTGAGAGGAGGAGTGGAAATGCACCACCTCTCATTTCTACTTGTAAATGTTACCTGTCACCCAGCAGTGAACCGGCGTGCACCTGATCTCATTAGCACCCACTCAGAGTGACACACACTTGCTGTCAGGTGTGCTTCGGTTAGGGCGTCGCAGCCGCAGTGGCGGCGTCGTTCACCGACTCGCTGTCTCTGAAAACGTTCACGATATTAAAGTGGCATTTCGAAGCTCGACGCTCGTATTCAATGTGGAATCGGAGATTCCTTCCACATCCATTACGCGCACAGTGTAGTTTAGCGAAATCCGGGAAAGATGTGCATTTTATCCGACTTTTGGTTTTCATACAGTGACACGAACCGTGTCTGGCTTCTCCTGTATGACTGACACTGTTGTTCACCCGCTGTAGCATCGGCTCGGAAATAAAGACAGAGGCGTATTTCAGCAGATGTGCAGAGTGCCAACGGTGAGACCCTTAGAGGGGAAATCAAGTGTTATGGGGAACACAAATCACTCCCGCCACGAGCATCCTGCGCTGTGGTTACTGCTGCAGATGGGCGTAGTGGGACTCATTAGGCTAAAGTGCACAGTCTTGCTTCTCAAATGACATCACTGGTATTGCTGCAATCAAGTGTTATGGACCCGTTCAGGGTAACACCTCCGTTCTAGAATGTCTGGACTTTTTATCCTAAAGTGAATATTATTCTCTATAGCAGCTTAGTGGTATCCTAATGATGGATTGAACAGTATTTAAAATAGAAGCTGTAGTTATAATATAATCTATATGATGTTCCACATAGGGCCCTATTTTAATGATCTTTCATCAACCACACACCATACAGCTTTATTTATGACGTGTCACAACAATAGAAAAAGTATGTCTTGGCGTGTACTAATTCTCTTAATAATTTAAGTGTTTTGGGCATAATGTGTAATAAACCGATCAGCGTGTCACTTGCCATTTCCTTTTAGAGCCAGGTGGCGCTCTGACAGGTGGCGGAATTCTATTTGAGCAGTGTAGCTAACTGGACTTAATGTACTGCTTCATGAGGTACTTCATGGTACTGTAAATAGAGAACCCACAGTATAGTGTAGACTACGTATCTGCATCCTTTGTACAAATGCAGTCAGGATTAATTGCATTCAGTTCTATTCACATGCAGCGTTGCTATTTAAAGGACGCAGACAGAAGGCGTGACTATTGAAGTAGTAAAAATAAAAGCATCAATCTTATTGCGTGTTGAAAGCGGTGCTAGTCTAAATCTAAAACATAAACCTTATTGAAACCTTATTTAAGACCCTGAGTCTTTAAGCAGAACCATTTAGCATTGCGACGCTGACGATCTGTTTAATGGCTCCAGCGATCTGTTCTCTTGCAAATGCAGTAATAGCTTGTTGAATGTTATATGCGGTGCTTCCTTCGTCCTCCGGCTCCATTTTTCCCCTGACAAGCTATAACTCTGAGTAGAGAGAGGTTTTATTCTTTAATGGCCGGCCCCAGGCTCCTGTCTTCTGATGACCTGTAGCTTCATGAAACAATGATCATTCATCTCAACCATTTTCGCCCGCGGCATGTAAATACAGGGCTGCCCTGTTCGAAACCAAACTCATTCGTCTCAAATTGGGCCGCAGATCCATGTTTTTCCAGTTGGAGTGAAAGTTTCCTATTGGAACACTATTCCTACTCCACTGGAATAGCCGAACGTAAACCTTCATTTGTGGATGTCTTGGAGGATTTAATGAAATTTCAATGGATGAAAAGTATTATTTAAAGGAGCCCCATAACCCCCCCCCCACCACCACCCCTCCCGTCACCTCGACCTATGCATTAATACTGTCCTTTATTTGTCGTGTAATTTATCTAAATTGGTTTAATTTTATTAACTTACAGTAACAAAAGTTTAATTAAACACATTTTATAATTGAAACTTTATTTATTTGTGCTTAAATATAAATACAATTTGCCTCATATCACATACAACATCATATTTGCTCTCAAAAACAATCTGTAAATAACGTATAAGCATAAATAATTTATAAATCGCGATTCTTGACCTGGGATCAGTGTGTACTTTGTTCATGTGTTTGAGGTGTAAGATAATAAAACAAGATGGCTGCATTGTGGTTCACACTCTTGCAGTGATAAGGTACTGGGTTCTGGTGTGAATGTGTGTATTTGTATGTTCTCCTCATGACTGCATACATGTTTTCCCGTTGCTACCGTACGTTGAAAGATTTAGCAAGGATGGCTTCTGCCAATCTCCTTTCTTCCTGGTGATTTGTCCCACCCTCTGGCAATGAACCACTTTACACACACACACACACACACACACACACACACACACACACACACCGCTTTGGCAGAGGATTTTGCACCAGATGTCGTTCCTGTTGCGTTTTCATACTCGCACACTTATTTACTTCAGTAGGCCAATCTATCATGTCTAATTTACATCATGGGGTGGTAAAAAAACAACAACAAAAAAAACCCACACAGACAAGGGAAGAACATGCAAATGCACATGGAAAGACACTTGTCTACACCGTACAAAAATTGTTATTATTATGGTTGTTATTGTGTATTGGGTGGACGATGTTCGTTTTGTGGGTGGTGTCTTTGGTGAACATCTCCACGGTGGTTGGTCTCACTGTCTCTTGGTGACTGCGGCAGGTTGTTTGGATGGATTTGCGATGGAGAAGATAATTTATTAATTAAGTGAATGCCAATTGCAGTGTAGCCGCTTCGTCAACACGATAGATCGGCGCAGCGTCATTTACAGAGCACTTGGGTTCTAAATAATCACAGCGTGTCGGCATAACGGACACGGGGGCGTCTGAGTCAGATGTGCGTGTGACTCGGCTACACCTGTGTTTAAGTTGTTCATGCTGTCTGCCTCTGCTGTCACTAAAAGTTTCACATTTAGAATAATTGTCACTGCTAATGGGTTTCCATTCATCCTCTGAACCTTGATGGATTTTAAATTACTCTCTCTTTTGCTCTCTCTCTCTCTCTCTCTCTCTCTTTCTCTCTCTCTCTCTCTCTTTCTCTCTCTCTCTGCTAAATCTTTAATTTGGGACTAAAGTTTCCATTAGCCAAAGTAAAAAATTTTTAAAAAAAAACCTGGACATGACTCACCAATTTAGACTCGAGTCGCTGTGTATGAATTAAAATGAACGTGATGGCATAGTGCTGTGTGAAGTGCTGCGCAGCTCCAGAGACCCGCCATTCAATAAAGTGCCTTTTATAACTTGTGACTGTTTAAGTGACGTCCAGGATCCTCCTTTTATGCACAAAACAGGTAAATCATCCTTGTTTTCGTGCTGGATAGACTACAGCATGGCCATGACTAAGGTAATTACCCAGAAGCCATGAATAAACATGACTGAGCCCCTCCAGGACTCGTACTGCAGCCATAACGCTTAGAATTAGGGCTATTAAGTGTCGGCCGTCTTTATTGCATTTGTGTGATAATTATACAGGAAGATCATGTCAAATCGTAATACTGCAGGATGCAATTAGCGGAGGGATAATAAGCCCTCCTTCTGACAGCGGGACACTCACACAGCCGCATGTGCACCGACTCACACCCGCAGACACAACCATACAACCTCAGTTATACAAGCCTGTCCCTCCTGCAGACTCGAGGCATGAAATATAGATCTCAGCTCAGATCCACAGAGCATCCGTCAACAATATTCATGGTATCATATATTTCCCTGTTAACGGCGCTGCTGCCGTGTGGAGAGGAGAGAATATAGTATCCTGAAAGTCTAAGTCGTCTCCGAGAAGAAAAAAAAAAAAACGCAGCCGGAACGACAGTTTAAAAAAAAAAGTTTTCTCAGGTGTGTGAGGGGGACGGGGTGTCAGAACCCTGCTCCACCACAGTGGCTATGCATTTCATAACTGGTGCATGGACCGGATGCTGCGGAGCAGAACAGCTTAGCTTGAAACTTCCACACAGATGGAAATATGTACACTGAAGCTCACACTCTGACAGGTCACTTTTTTGTCTCCGGGATGTTCGACTCCAGGCTTCTCTTTGATTCTTTTTTTTTTTTTTTTTTTTTAATGAAAGGGTCTCCTCTCTCTCTCTCTCTCTCTTTCCACCTCGCTTTCCACCTCGCTCTCCGCCCCTGCAGAGAGTGATTCATTATTTATTTGATATTATATTCAGTCCACATTGCCGACTCTGTGGACTCGCCCAAGTCCTTTATTAACCTTAAACCCATCAAACGGAGAGTCGAATCTGATAACATCATTCAGAAGTGATTTAATTTTAATGTAAAAGGAGGTAAATGTGACCTTTTCTTTAGGTCTGCTTCATTAAACACTTAGCCTGTCATGAGATGTTCTATGGGGCCAGCTTGGGTGCAGATTGTGTTTGAGATCATCAACGTCATTTGAGGTGGAGGCCGAGCTCCAAAATGTGGACATAAATATCAGAAACAACACATTTTATTCTGCAAAACATGATTGCTGTTAATATGGAGTATACTGTTTAATATGCGACACACAAACTGAATCTTATCTTAGATGTCTAGCTTTAAAATTCGAAGCAGTGGGGGTTTCCCCATGCCCATACAAGGGAGAATGTTTTGGACACTGGGCAGATACACTCAGGACAGGGTGCCAATTCATCGCTGGGCACAGAATCTCTCACACATACACATACTGTATAGAGACAATTTAGATAGGGTCAATTTAGAGCAGCCAATTCACATTGAATCCAAGTTTTTGGACTGTGGGAGGAAACTGGAGAACCCAGAGGAAACCCACGTGGACACGATCTGGACCCTCAGCACTCATATGCTAACCACTATGCCGCCATGCTGCCCAACCTCTCAGTGTTTATTTTCTTTTGTCCTTATTGTTGTTTGTCCAGTATTGTTGACACACTGAGACAGTGATCTCCCGCGCTGTCCTTTAGAGCGTAGACTGATGCTGATGCCAGTTCGCATCGCAGAGACCTAAACAGAAGCTTTCTGTAAACTCCTGATTCCATCTGTTTCATCAGCAACTGGTTCTCACCAAATTCATTATGGAACATGAGCGCGAGCTGCATGAGCGCCACAGAAACTGCTGCAGAGCTGTTCAATTAGCAACCCGCCGGCCCATGAGTGCATTTACCAAAACGGTGTTATTGGTTTTAGCATCAAATTAAAATCAGATATGTGTTTTGAAGACATTCAATGAATTAATCAAAGTTATTGTACATATCCCAGGCCATCAGTGTCAACATACAATTATATTATAAAATAAACGCCAATGTCTCCTTCTCCCGTATCATTCCGATGGTTGTGAGTTTTAAGTGACTTAAATACAATTAAGTCACTTAAAAGGACATAAAATAAATAATTTATTATTATTATTTATTTAATAACATAATTGAACTGTGCAATAAACCCATCAGCATGTCACTTGCCATTCCCTTTAAGAACCAGGTGGCGCTCTGACTGGTGTTTTGCTATTTTAATGGATTTTGTGTGTTTTGTTTTTTTAACTAAAAGCCTCAAAATGTTGTAAAGATCAAAGTTGATTGGCTCCAGACGATTTAAAAACCCTGGTGCAGTATCGAGTGTGTGGGTGCTGATTGTAAACCTTTTGTACGTCAAATTTGCATAATCTCCTGTTCGGTGTGGAACGATATTCAAATATTTATTGCACTGTTTATTTTGCAGATATGATGCATTATCGGAGAATGAATATAATTAATGTGAGTAATTATCTCCTGATATGAACTCGATTACCTTCAGATCGTTTCTGAAATTAAACAGCCAGCCAGTGAAAAAACAACCAGAGCTAAATCAGAGAACACGGAGTTGAATGCTTAACCGTTAACCGTTCCATGCTGCCCTCTTGTGGACAAAGTGCATCAATGCGGGCAAACCGACTTGTTTAACTTCAGTCTCAAATGCATTTATTCTCTCATACAAATGCTATAACATATATCAACACAAGAGGGCGCCAAAGATACAACCAAATAAAAACCAGCGCTTATGTAACAAGATCATATGTTAAATAGTTATATTTACAATAGATTGGAAGTGACATACGGACTTTTGACTGGTACTGTACTATGTAATAACTGAAAAATAAAAAGAATTTAATGAGATTTATTAACACTTTTGAAAAACAACCTGAAATAATGCAGGTTATAAATTCAGACCACATTTGTGTCTGAGTTTCTAAATCGAGGGTAAAATCGATTCCTGAATAAGGCGGTTATCTGTATTATGAATTGCTGCTGGAGAATCTAAGAGGTTTTTAGCTGAATTCTCCTGTTAGATCTTTTCCAGACCTGGGGGTTTTGCAGTCCAGACTCATACTGTCACTTTTTGGCTCTGATGTGACTGTGCAATAAATAATGCAGCCGCTCGTTATTTATGACTTGCAAAGAATAACTGAGATGCATCAAGGGCTGTCTGTTTCTCAAACGTGCCCAATTTTAAATTCACACTACTAAAATAGCACCTGTATTATACTAATGATCAGCACACGCTGTACCCACAAGGTTATATATAGATTTATCTTCTATATATTGACCTCGCTGTTCCAAATTTAACTTTAAACCTGTGTGATTTTAATGCTGCATGTCTCTCATTATGACATGAGGGTGACCCCAGTTAATGGTTTGTAAGCATTTCTTCACCTTCATGCCCACCGGGTTCCTGAGCACATTGCAGCAGGGACATACCATAACTGGGATGACAGGCATTGTACTGGCATGAGGTAATGAGAACAATCTGGAGGTTGATTCTACAGGATGCAAGCTGCACCACACAATCAGCCTGATCAGAGCAAGGACAGAGCTGGTGGGAGGGCAGGGCTGTTTACATGTTAAATAAATTCTGTTCTATATTTGTTGACTTTACTGTGACTTTACAGTTTCATAGAAAAATGCTCTACTTGTGGTGGGGTGTGGGGGCAAAGACTTAATACATCCAAAATAAGAAAAAATATTTAGAATGTTTGTGCATTTTTCAGCCTACAGTTAAAAACAATACATAATACATAATAATAATAATAATAATAATAATAATAATAATAATAATAATAATAATAATTTTTTATTGTGCGTTTAATGTGTAGACTTTTTAAAAAAAAAAAAAAAGTATAAAAACTTGTTTGTTTTATTTACGATTTTTACATTTTTAAAAATGTTATATTTTACAAATGTTAATTTTAATAAAAAAAAAAAACTTTAATTTTACTATAAAGTTGAAATTAGTTTCTATAGAATTTTAAAACTTTAAGGCCATAAAGTGTATTTTAACTAAAACTGTTTGTAAACGTGCGTGTGTGTGTGTGTGTGTGTGTACACCCACAACACAGGCTAAATAGTACTTATTTAAAAAAATATTTTAAACATAGATGAATCAGATCTTATATAATATTAATCTCATTGTTCTTCTGTCTTCTGCTTTGTGTCTATAAAATAACAGTTGCGTTGTTATATTCACATCCATGGCCGGTACCCCTTAAGCAGCCCCTAAATTCTCTGGCTCTAAAGTCTCTGAAATAAAATAAAAAGCCCCTATGAAGTCAGAACTAATGAACTGACAGCACACAGTCCGGTGTTATTAATGGGTGTGTAGCATTCGGGGGCACCGTAATGACCTACCAATGCATCAACATGACACACATCACACAAATCATCCTCTGCTCTTTAAAAGAGATGCAGAACGTTGTGAGAACAATGCAAAGCTCTGTGGTCGCGGGGGTGGGTGTGTTTGCGGAGAGGGGGGGTCCTCCTGAGCTCTCCCTTTCTGATTTAAGAGATGTGGGTCTCAGTTGTTCTGAATTAAAACCTATTTAGAAATGGAACAGAGCGTTGTAAAAGGCACGCAGAGCATCCGGCGAGCCGTCGGCCTCTGAAACGCTGTGGTACCATAAATGAGGTTCGTTCTACCGCAGATCATTTCGAATCCTTACTGGGACTTACTACTTGTGTCATGACATAGCCATTCCTCTGCCGCATTTAGAAAACTTCCCTCATGGCTACCCAATGTGTCCCATCAGAGCATGACAAACCTGTCCACTTCCCATAGATCATCCTCGATCCTGTGAGCATCAGATTGTATCGGATCGGAATATTTCGCCTTTCTCTGATTTTGACCCACATAAAGGACCAACCAGCGAATGGATAAGAACCAAAATGTCTTCAGTAAAGTTACACGATGCAATCGATCTATAGATACAGCAGAACTGCATGTACACGTCACCCCAAAATAATAAAGATCAACTCGTGTACAAGAAACCAAACACAAAATGTTTTATCACCTTAAACTTTAACAATCACTAGATTTAATTGGTTAAAACTTGACTTGGCATAAGCATAAGCCTTAGTTAACTTTTAGATAGTGGTTATAACTATATCTGAAAGGAATCACTGTATCAATAGTAAATGTTTATGAATTCTGCTTAAAATCCTTTAAAGGTTCATAAATAGTCCTAAATCAAATATCTGATCAGATAGATATTGTAAAATTTACTTCAGTTTTAAAACACTGAACACATGACAATGAAAATGCGGTGTATCTCTGACTAAATAATGTTATTTTAAAATGTGGGATGTAGAAAGCCGTGTGCTGAAGTTTTAATTAATTAAATCCTGTTTATTTAAACATTTAATTAACTGCACTGTAGGTATTCAGTATAACATCCCTGATGCTGCTGTAGTTACAGCTCTTCCTGAAATGCCTCTGCATCATGTAAGCGTCAAATCCAGTTTGGTAATTTTTTTATGTTAATGTTAGTTTTATTTAAATTAGAATCCTTTACTGAGGCGGGAGAGACTCTGCTTACAGAAACACATTTCTGAGTTTCAGTAAAAGGCAAGATGGAGTTAAACCACTGAGGGGTTCGTGGACTCCTGCTCTTTGCTGGCAGTTTGATCACAAGGGGTCTTGGTCTAGGTGTTGAAAACTGTAGTGCCAGGGGGTGGGTGGGGGTCACTGGAGGTGTCATATACATGCCTTCTCTCATCAAAGCATGGGATGACATCACCACCAATAATTGGGATTGCTCATCAATGACCTAGGGGAGGGGCATCAGGCATAAAAAGAAAAGACGGCAGCTCGCAACACAACCACCATCCAAATGGACTCGATGCGTCTTGGGAATAAGAAATCCTCTCTTTCGTAAGTCTTTGGTGTTAATGTAATGTCAGTTTTCCACACTGTGCTGATGATGAGATTCTCATTTATGCAGAATTTTTATCTTTATTTTTTAGATAATCCAGTTGTTCACATCATGGACAAAGCAGTTTTAATCCTTCTACTGTGCACGTTTTGTAATCTAGTCATGGGGCTTCCATTGAGGTAAGCTTAATGATTATATTTTTAAGATGCACAGATCTAATTGTTTGAAGTCACTAATTAATTCACCTCTCATGCA
>JAFMOD010001183.1:0-23169 GCA_019802435.1 Corydoras maculifer
AGAGAGAGACAGAGAGAGAGAGACAGAAAGAGAGAGAGAGACCGAGACAGAGAGAGAGAGAGAAACAAAATCCCGCTCAGGACGGATGAGACAAAGAACGAAGGTGATGAAGGAGAAATGAAGGACGAGTGACATTAAAGAGAGACGCAACCCGTTATCTCTCTATTTTGGGTCTTGTCCATTTCTCTACCCATCATGCATCACTCCTGTCTCACACAGCAGCCACCACGTCTGAGGGCCCTGTGAGGGCCATCGCATTCCTTATCAAATCCGTCCTTTCTTCCTGTTGGGCGACACATGGCTTAGTGGTTTAGCATGTTCTCCTCTCAGCGCTGGCGATCCAGGTTTGAATCCCAATCTGGGTGGAGTTTCCATGTCCTTCCTGTGTCCGCATGGGTTTCCTCCGGGTTCTCCGGTTTCCTCCCACAGTCCAAAAAACAAGGATCAAGGTCAATTGAATGTTTTAAATTGCCCCATATAGAGTGTGTGTGAGTGAGTGAGTGAGTGACAGATTGCCCCCCTGTCCTCGGTGTATCTGCCCAGCGCTCGAGCTCATGTTTTTCACCACAAATTATTTATCCTCTACCAAGGTTATGTGTGTGTGTGTGGGGGGGGGTTCTTCATGTCCATCCAGGGGAGAACGTTTCGCGCGCTGGGCAGATACATCCAGGACAGGGGGGCAATCTATCACTGGACTCACACTCACTCACACACACAGAGCTTGTTTTTTAAAAAGACTTCCAGGAAAACAGGACCACTTAGATTCATTCATTCATTATCTCCCGCTTATCCTCTATTAGGGTCGCGGTGGGGTTCCCCATGCCCATCCAGGGGAGAACGTCTCGGGCGCTGGGCAGATAGACCCAGGACAGGGCGCCAATCCATCGCTGGGCACACACTCACTCACACACACACTCTAAACAGGGCAATTTTGAGAATTCAATTAACTTTATCCATGTTTTTGGACTGTGGGAGGAAACCGGAGAACCCGGAGGAAACCCACGCGGACACGGGGAGAACATGGAAACTCCACCCAGATGGGGATTCGAACCGGGAATCCCCGGCGCTGAGAGGAGAACATGCTAACCACTAAGCCACCGTGTCGCCGGACCACTTAGATTGTTATCAATAAATGTGCAAAAGCCAACATCTGGCATGGTGTGGTGGAGCATCGGTGCAGCATGGGCGACCTCTGAGTGGAGGTTCCAATGATGCACAAGAATGTTCAGAGATTTTAGAGGAACGTGCTGTATGCCGTACCAGAGGTTCTTGATTATTTCAGTGGAACGACGCCCTCAGCTTCACCGACCTGCTGCTGGGCAGATCCGTCTTCTCCGATTCTTTAATCATTGTCTTCATATTGTTCAGGAAAACGTTGCTGGACGGACATCTGTGTAGCGGAACCATTTTCCGTGGACCTCTGGGATCTGCTGAAGATCCGAAGCGTCCCCCGTTCTGCATCCTTTCCTTTTCTTTTATTCATCTCTGAGAGCCTTTAAAAGATTTACGGGACCATAAAAGTGAAGATAGCTTATCCAGAGCTGGCATCCATCACGCTCCGTCCTGACGGCTCGGACAAAGAGATGCTAATGATTTCTGTTGGTTCACAACCACCAGGCCTTTTTTGGGGGGGTTTTGAAGAACGTTGGAGAACTTCAGAGAGGTTTGTGAAAGTTCTGACGACGTGAGGATGAACTGTGAGACACACCAACGATGATTAGAACCAAACCCAACCAAACGTCTTTAAAAACACAAACAATGAGGAACGATTGGCTTCTGGGGCACGGTGGCTTAGTGGTTTGGCATGTTCTCCTTTCAGCACTAGGGATTCCCAGTTCAAATCCTCATCTGGGTGGAGTTTCCATGTCCTCCCCGTGTCCGCGTGGGTTTCCTCCGGGTTCTCCGGTTTCCTCCCACAGTCCAAAAACATGGATCAAGTCAACTGAATTCTCCAAATTGCCCCATATAGAGTGTGTGTGTGAGTGAGTGTGTGCCCAGCGATAGATTGCCCCCCTGTCCTGGGTCTATCTGCCCAGCACCCGAAATGGGCATGGGGAACTCCCCCCCCCCCCCCCCCGCGACCCTAATAGAGGATAAAGCTGAAGATAATGGATGGATGAACGATTGGCTTCTTTAATCCGCCCACCACCCACTTGGAAACCCATCAACACACAGGGAGAACATGCAAACTTCACAGTGAGAAGACCTCGTTTCTGGAGTTGTGGACTCATTTGGATTAACAGGTTGAGCTCTGGTCTTAGTGGTTTGGCAGGTTCTCCTACCAGCGCTAGGGATTCCTGGTTCGAATCCCAAGCCGTGTGGAGTTTGCATGTTCTCACTGTGTCGGCGTGGGCTTCCTCCGGGTTCTCCGGTTTCCTCCCACAGTCCAAAAAACATGGATCAAGGTCAATTGAACTCTCCAAATTGCCCCATATAGAGTGTGTGTGTGTGTCCAGTGATCGATTGCCCCCCTGTCCTGGGTGTATCTGCCCAGCGTCCGAAACGTTCTCCCCTGGATGAGCATGGGGGACCCCCCCCCCCCCCCCCCCCCCCCCCCCCCCGCGACCCTAATAGAGGATAAAGCAGAAGATGATGAATGGACGGATAATAATTGCTGCAGTTTAAAGTTAATGTTTTTTAATTATTCATAAAGGTTGCCCTACACGTGACTCACTGGTGATGATGATGATGATGATGATGATGATGATGAAGAACCTTAATGAGTTGTTCTGATGACCTCATTTCTGTTCTCCGTCATTGTGTTTTTTTTATTGTAGTCAGTTCTATAGCGAAAGCCGAGGCTCAGATCCGGCTCTCCGGGCCTCCTGTCAGGTGGAGAGTGATGCGTCCTTTCGGCGGAGCGTGACCGGGGTGGCGGCGCCGGCGCATGGGGCTGATCTGGGTTTCCAGCGCGGGGAACGAATGGCTGCCTCGCGTGGGTTTTTCCATCTGCCGCCTGTTTCTCTTTCCGTTCTGATGAACGGCTCAATCTCAGACCTGGGAATTAAGATATGTTCTGAAATCTCACAAACATCGCGCCATAACGCCGGGAACCCACACGCTTCCGTTTCCCCTGGAGGTGAAACGACAATCTGGCAGTAAAAATACGACGAGTTCACAGTTTGGTCGACGACAGCGTTGATGTCTTTGGCGGAATTAATGGAGAACCCATTGTTGTTGATGCTGCCAACTTTTATAATCGATGCTTAAAAGGAACGAAGCCATTATTTTAAAGTTCTCAGCGTCTCAAAGTGGAGTATCGCACACCTACAATAGTATTGGGACACCCCCGGCTCACACTTACAACACATGACATAGTGTAAGTCGGTTGCCCGGTTACAGCTGTAACACCTTACACTCTTTCTAAACGCATTCTAGATGATTGTGGACTCTTGTCTTTGTCTCTGTGGGAATGCTCATCCAGGAGAACATCTCTGAGGTCAGGCACCGATGTCCAATGAGAAGGTCCGGCTCACGGTCGCTGTGTTAGATCATTATATTTACATTTAGTCATTCAGCAGATGCTTTTATCCAAAGCGACTTACAAATGAGAACATTACAGTCAGAAGTTCTGCAGAAAACCAACGACACTGTAAGTTCATCAAACCTGACCGTTATATGATGCTGCCCCCGCCCCTTTTTTTTACATCAGGTATTTATTAAAGAGATGCGTCTTTAGTCGTTTCTTAAAGCCGCTCAGTGACTCCACCTTATGGACAGAGTTGGAAAGATCGTACTATCATGCTGCAGTGGTGAACGCCACGGAGTGAGAATCAGCTCCTCGGTGAGGTGGAACCACAAGGGGGCGATCATCACCAGAGCGGAGTGAACGAGTCGGAGTGTGTTTAAAAAGATAGAGTGAAGGGAGAAGGGGCCAGATCCAGAGATGGTTCTGTAGGCCAGAGTCATGTGACTTGTAATGAATGCAGCAGCTACAGGGAGCCAATGGAGGGACATGAGTGACGGAGGGACGTGAGTGACGGAGGGACATGAGTGATGGAGGGACATGAGTGATGGAGGACATTAGTGATGGAGGAACATGAGTGAGGGAGGACATTAGTAATGGAGGGACATGAGTGATGGAGGACATTAGTGACGGAGGGACATGAGTGATTGGGGGACGTGAGTGACGGAGGGACATGAGTGATGGAGGACATTAGTGATGGAGGGACATGAGTGATGGAGGACATTAGTAATGGAGGGACATGAGTGATGGAGGGACGTGAGTGATGGACATGAGTGACGAAGGGACTTGAGTGACGGAGGGACATGAGTGACGGAGGGACATGAGTGATGGAGGGACATGAGTGATGGAGGACATTAGTGACGGAGGGACATGAGTGATTGGGGGACGTGAGTGACGGAGGGACATGAGTGATGGAGGACATTAGTGATGGAGGGACATGAGTGATGGAGGACATTAGTAATGGAGGAACATGAGTGACGGAGGGACAATCCCAAATGTGGACTGAGTGTGGATCTTGGGCAGGTCCATCCACTCCAAACCCACCCTCTGAGCTTTTCTTCATGTGCCCTGGGACGCCATCATGCTGAAACATAAAAGGGCCTTCCCCAAACTGTTCCCACAAAGTTAAAACCATACAGCTGTCCAAAATGAAAGGGTGGACACTTCATTTAAATAAAACAGCTGTAACCGGAGAAGACCTTCGTTCTCATGTATCTGCAGTGTGTAATTAAAAAGACATGGGGGGGCAATCAAACTAAAAGTAAAGGATCTGCAGTAAAATAGCTTGTGTGTGTGTGTGTGTGTGTGTGTGTGTGTGTGTGTGTGTGTGTGTGTGTGTGTGGGTGTAAAACGAGTGTGTTTGTTGGACCTGGTTCTTTAGCCCCTCCTCACATTCCTCAGATGCACGACCACCACAGCTGTGTGTGAACAGACGTCCATAAACACGGGTCTGAGGTGTGTGTGTGTGTGTGTGTGTGTGTGTGTGTGTGTGTGTGTGCTGACTCGGCAGTAACGAGCTCTGCTTTTCTGCACATTACCCGAGAATTTATTTGGATGGTGATGTTCTGCCGGCTGCGCGGCTCCAAATAAAACTTTAATGTGTTTGTGGATAAAAGTGTGAATTTATCGGCTGTAGATCGGACAGACCTTCCTCAGATCATTCAGACTCCTCCTTAAAAGTTTTTTTTTTATGTGCATGCATTAAAGGGGAAAGTGGGTGGAAGGTAAACACGCGACGGCTTCCCGTCTGAAGGCCGGAGCCGAGCCTCGGTCCGGCTGAGACGCTTTAAACCCCGGGATGGTGGATTATAAACACTCCTCTAGAACATCTCCAGATCCTGGTTTAAACCAGAACACTGGCCTCTTCAGGGTCGAGGCTTCGAGTTGCAGGACTCTTACGAACCCTCATCTTCATCATCTCAGATATCAGACAAACCATAACATACTTCTGGTTCCTCTGATGTCCTCTTGATGCTCCTTTGGCGGCCACTTGGTCCAGAATGTTCACTAGTCGTGATTATCTCAAATGCCCCTCCACTTCTCTGTTCCACTTGAAGCTCCAGTAGAACTTTAGATGTTGAAGGCCATGATTCCATCCATCCATCATCTTCCACTTTATACTCTACCAGGGTCATGGGGGGGGGGGGTTTCCCCATGCCCATCCAGGGGAGAACGTTTTGGCGCTTTGCAGATACACCCAGGACAGGGGGCAATCTATCGCTGGGCAAGGTCATGATTCTTGTATGAAAATTATTTTATTTACTAAAGAGATGATGTAGAATATTAAAAAGTGAGCGACTCTAATCTTAAAACTACAAAAAAATTTGATCCTAATATTATATTTCTGGGAATAGTTTGGGGAAGGCCCATTTTCTGTTCCGTCATAATGGTTCCCCGATGTGTGAATGTTCGTCATATGATTATTTGAGATCTTAGTTTGTATATCTGCTTTCACATGAACATGTGACTATGAGAACATGCCAAATTACATCTTTTCATATTGGATTGGGTCACTTTCATATGTAAACAAGATACGCGAGACACTGAGATCAGACACTGAGTTCAGATCAGACGTTAATTGCAAACACGCAATAATTATTTATTTAAAAATAGTTACAAACCAGTTACGAAAAGCACAATACTGTGATTAGAACAAAACAAAAAGCTCAAGTTGGGTGGCTGCAATACCACCGACGGCCAGCAGACGGAGCAGTTGTTTCATTTTCCATCTGAATGTGAAACTTCCGCTGAGCGTCTGATCTCTGACCTGCCGCCAAAGACCCGACAAAGAACCGACAGAGAACCGACAAAGAACCGACAGAGAACCGACAGAGAACATGAGAGGTTCAAAAAAAGATCTTTGGATTCTTCAGGTTTCATAAAAAAATAAAATAGAATTCGTCGACGATGCCGCAATTATAAGAATATCTTCATGAAGATGACGTGGAACCCCGTTCAGAAACTTCCGTTCAGTCTGGTCTCTCTCTCTCTCTCTCACACACACACACACACACACACACACACACACACACACACACACCTACAGCTGTTTCTTAATTTTTTTCATTTCTTTTTTACCGACTAAGATTTATAACATAACACGTCATCGCTTGTTATTTACATCATACCATCGTCATCTGAGCGAATCAAACATCAATCAATCATTAAAAATCTGTAATTAACTTTTATGTTTTTAAATCTTACGAAATAAAATGGTTCGCATTTACAAAAGTGTTTTCTTAAGTTTAGTTAAGTCAGAATTATAGAGTTTATATAAATAAATAATTAACGCCGATTAATTATAAAAACATCAGCAGTTAATAAAAAGAGATAAGAGTTAATAATTACTTCATTTCTAATTATTTTAATTTTTAGAAATTTTTATTTATAAATCGACAAATTACGACTAGTTTTTAAAATATTTCACTTAATATAAATATATGAATCAATAAAATATCTCAAGATATAATCTGATTAGTTTTTTTTTTTTTTTTTGGTTTCTTTAAATCTTTTGAAGTTGCTTTATCGCTTTTTAGTTTTTCGTTCTTTTTGTTTTTATTATTAGATTTTATTTTGTGTATTTTGATATGAGGATATTTTTTCACTTTAAATAAAAACTGCAGTAGGTATTTACGGTGAAGTCCTGACTCGATCGTGGTTGAGTTTTCATATGAACATTATCAGATTTATGAATATTAATGTGAGTGATGACGTGCAGAATTGGAAGTGTTCGTCAGGTCAGTCGATTTCTCTAAACGAAGCTACAGGATCAGCGGGATGGAAATCAATCTGTTTAACGCGCGGCAGTCGCGACGCTGCACGGATGAGCTGCGTCGATACGCCAGCAGGGGGCGATGTGGGACTCTTATGACCTCGAGCTTTTCACCTGTATTTCCGAAATTCTTATAGAGGTGAAATAATGAGTCAATTTGGTGCAATGTGATTCAATGAGAAGCTGGTCTGAGGGTTCGGGAAAGGTTGATGAGACGTTATAACACGTCATAGAGGGAGATGGTTCCTAATAATATAAAATAGTAAAATACGTGTTCCGTGTGTTCCCTCGGTTCTTAGTGGATTTGTTTTTTGGATTTTTAAACGTGGTCCTTCCTCTTTGGTGTGATTGTGTTTGTGGTGACCTCCACGAGGTGAGCACGTGGCAACGTTTGAACATGTACCTGAAATAACAATGAAGACTCAGTTCAGGATAACCATCGACGTCATGATTATAGTTTAATTGATTAATTAGTGAGTCGTTGACGCTGTGACTCCGGCCTGCATCAGAACTGTTTCTTCTAATTGGTCAAAACAACTTTTTGTACGAAGAATTAACCTAGAAAAACAAAACTGCGCCTTGTTTCCTTTTTTATTGTGAAGGTATTCTGTCCTCTCCATTGGTCCTTTATACAGAACTCATTCTCTCGCTTTCATCAACTCTGCATTCCAATTCATTCCCTAATTAAATCCACCGTCACTTGTCTTTTTTAAATTTTGGTTTTGATCTTCTATCTTCTAAAGACCACTGAGATAGCGTGAAGCCGCTCGAGTCGAAGTTCTATTACAAAAGAGAAAATAATAAATCATTTAAATTCCAGATATTTCTACCAAATGCATGAAAGAAATTGGTTTCACTGTTTATGGGATTGTACAACAATCCAGAGTTTTTCAAAAGATGTTATAAAATCCCTCGAAATGCCAAACTATGTTTATATATTCAATATGTATTCCAAAAACGTTCTACAAACACCAAAACAATATCCGGTATTGGACTTTGGACTTCTCTGAGCCTGGAGGCCTATTGCGTTGTATTGGAGAGACATGAAAAGTCCCACTATAACAATGTGGATATGGGAGCTCGCAAGTTCTATTGGACTGGAGCGACTAACAAACAATTTACAAGACCAACAGAGAGTTTGAAAACCTTTGGAGCCCTTTATGACTATAATGTCGGGAAAAAATCTTCATCTCACTGGACAAGAATCTGTGAAATATAACTGTGTCAATTTAATTATGCATCAATTTAATGATTAATTTTATTTAGTTTATGTAAGTTTTTATGTTTATTCTTATTGCGGGTGTTTCATCTTCATCGTTGGGATGGTGGTGTATGTGTATCTATATGGACATTAGGTTAACATACAGTTGTTCTGTTGTGTCTGTTCAAATTAAGGCAAATAATAATAAAATTTGGGGTAAAATATTCATCCATTCATTATTATCTTCCGCTTTATCCTCTATTAGGGTCTGCGGCGGGTTTCCCATGCCCATCCAGGGGAGAACGTCTTGGGTGCCGGGCAGACACACCCAGGACAGGGGGGCAATCCATCGCTGGGCACTCACTCACTCACTCACACACACACTCTACATGGGGCAATTTGGAGAACTCAATTGATTTGATCCATGTTTTTGGACTGTGGGAGGAAACCGGAGAACCCGGTGGAAACCCACACGGACACGGGGGGGGGGGGGGGTAACATGGAAACTCCACCAAGATGGGGATTCGAACGGGGAATCCCTAGTGCTGAGAGGAGAACGTACTAAACCACTAAGCCACCGTGCCGCCAATGGGGAAAAATGAGTTTTATCTGCTTCATCCCTTCATTATTTCTCGGTCCTGTTTTCATCATTCTCATTCTGCATGGTAGGAATCCATTTTCTCACTGTTTTATTCGTCATGTTTAATCTCCAACCTCCTCCAACCTTCTCATTGTCTGTTTGATTCTCATTGTGTACGTTCTCCATCCTTCTTATCTCTCTCTCCTTTATTTAAAAATGAAATTTCAGTCTCTCTTCTCCAGGTTTCCTTTCGTCCTCCTCCGTCCGTCCCCTCCAACGCCTTCATCTTTCACCTCACCTCTCTCCGTCCTCAAACAAACCTCCGTCCTCTCCCGATTGTCTCTCCGTCCTCGTATCTGAGCGGTTCATATCCTCGCAGCGTTCCCTCTCATCGCTCAGTGTCACTGATGAACAGCAGCTTCTGACCTCAGGAGGGTTCAGAAGGAGGTCAGCCGTGGTCAAGTGTGTGTGTGTGTGTGTGTGTGTGTGTGTGTGTGTGTGTGTAAGACATCACTTTCAGCTGTCGTCACCATGGCAACGGTTATCCGGCCCAGGATGATGTTTAATGGAGCTCTGCAGCAGTTCTCCGTCCGTGTTCTCCACCTCACACCACAGCATTCTAACGTTCATGGAGCTTCATCTGCAGCCGAAAGACGTCTGATGGATCTGATGGTATCACCCTCGTGTCTGATGTCCACCCTCACAGTCTGACCCTCTTGTTCAGCCAAAATACCTCATCATCTCATCTCATATGTACCATTATACACTTTTATATGCTGCTCTATTTATACTTTATATTCTATATTTATATCTATTCTATTCTAAACTACTTTTTATATATAGTGTGTATATATATATATATATATTCTTAAATTAATTTTTATATACTGTATATATATATAGTTAAATATTCTATATTTTATTTATATTTGTAGTGGTATACTATATTATATTTCACATTTTACATAGCGATATCTGTAATTCTCATTTTATCTACCAAATTTAAATATAGATAAATAAATAAATAAATAAAAATTAAATAACAGGGTAATCGGGGTCCATGACCCATGATTTCGTTCCTATCTCATGTAACACGTGATATTAATGATAATAAAATTTTCTTAAATCTTGATTTAAACTGAGCTCTTTTCATTTAGTTTCTTCATGTTTTTTTTTTTTGTTTTTTAATTTTACGCTACAGTCGGAATTCCAGCAGGACGGCGTGAACCCGATATGGCGAGGCCCGAGCCGCCGCGCCAATATAAAACCAATCCGAGTAAAAGCACCTCGAGAGCGGGGATTGGATTTGTTTATAACAGTAATGAGGATTTTAATAAAGAAATAAAGCTTGTGGGTTTCAGAAACTACAACCGGCCTCATCCTCAGCCTCGCGCCCTCCATCATTACCTCCTTCCTCCTCTGAAAACGACTCTAATTCCTGCCTCAGGGTCACAGACTCTGATTCCACAAGATAAACAACAAGAATGTGGTTTTGAGAATAAAGCAACTGGTTTGGTTAAAATGTTCATCAACCCTTCATTCTTATTCACCTCTCCCTCCACCCTTCTTCAATCCTGTCCCAACCTTTAACGTTCCTCTCTCCATTATTAATCCATCCTCTCATCGCCTCCTCGTGATCTTTTGTAGGTTCTTCATTTCATTATTATTTTTAATCCTTTGTACAATTTTAATTCAAATCTTCTCTTTTAATCTTTTCGTTTTCACGTTCTCTACCCCGCCTCACCCTCTTTCCTCTTCATTGGCTCTTTCTCCAGCCTCCCGTTACCCTCGGCGTCCTCACTCTGTCCTCTTTTCAGATTCACTTTATTAATTTCACATCCTCTCATTCTCTTTCTACATCCATCCATCCATCATCTCCCGCTTCATCCTCTATTAGGGTCGGGGGGGGGGTTCCCCATGCCCATTCAGGGGAGAACGTTTCGGGCGCTGGGCAGATAAGACTCAGGACAGGACGCCAATCCATCGCTGAGCACACACACTCACTCAAACAAACACACTCTATATGGGGCAATTTGGAGAACTCAATTGCCCTTGATCCATGTTTTAGGACTGTAGGAGGAAACCGGAGAACCCGATGGGAACCCACGCGGACACGGGGAGGACATGCAAACTCCACCCAGAGTGGGGATTCAAACCGGGAATCCTCTAGAGCTGAGAGGAGAACATGCCAAACCACTAAGCCCACTTTAATTATAACTTATAAAACAATTTTTAGTTTATATCCGTACAGTGCCGCATTCGTACAGTTTCTCTTTTCAAACTTTTAAACATGCACACTGTTAATATATATTTTATTAGATCTTTTCGCATATTATGTCAATCGTTAATTACCTTAAACGAATTTCATTGCAGGCATGTGACAAATAAACTTGATTTGTTTTGCCATTGATCTGCGGTGAGGGGGTGGAGCCTGAAGGGTCGGGGCTGTAATTGGAGGTGTTGTACAGGTAAACATGATCATGACTGACAACAACATTCATACATTCATTATCTTCCGCTTTATCCTCTATTAGGGTCGGTGGGGTTCCCCATGCCCATCCAGGGGAGAACGTCTCGGGTGCTGGGCAGATACACCCAGGACAGGGTGCCAATCCATCGCTGGGCACACACTCACTCACACATACACACTCTATATGGGGCAATTTGGAGAATTCAATTGACTTGATCCATGTTTTTGGACTGTGGGAGGAAACCGGAGAACCCGGAGGAAACCCACGCAGACACGGGGAGAACATGGAAACTCCACCCAGATGGGGATTCGAACCAGGAATCCCTAGCGCTGAGAGGCGAACGTGCCAAACCACTAAGCCACCGTGCCGCCCTGACAACAACACTCTCCACCAATGAACAAAGGCCTTAACTTGGTGACATCACGGTGAAAACCGCGTTCGGAATATGGAGTTCCGGCGGTAAGCTGCGTTTATTCTCACGCAAAGTCAGAAAAAAAAGAAAAAGAAAGAGCTCCATTAAAAACCAAGCAACGTTTGACAAACAGCGTCGGAGCGTCTTCATCAGCGCCGGCCTCTTCAGGACCACAGACACGGCCTTTTCTCCAAACCTCCCAAATCCAGACACCCCATCAATGTCTGCCGGGGGGGCGTCCCTTTCACGCGGGAGCGTCTTTGTGCGCCGGGCGAGGTCACAAAAAGTTTGGGGTTTTGTCTCGGGGGTAAAGGACGGGAGTCAAAGCTGTGCTAAAGGTCGACCTCGCCTTTAGAACAAGATGGAGAAGAGGGCTCACGTGTGAGAGCCGGGCCGAGGTCAGGGGGAGGACACGGGGGGGGGGGAGGCACTGCTATTTTGATTGCATTAGACCCTCAACAATAACTCAACACAACCCCTGCATGGCCTTCCTCCACCCAGCAGGTCCCCCCCCCCCCGCCCCCCGAACCCGTCCTCACGATCGCACCCTCGAAGACCAAAGTCAAGAGTTGTTGCTTTTCCTGCGACTGTCCCCCTCTGCTGTAACCCCGACTCAGCGGCTGTTCTCTTTAAACACAAATAGCTCCATACATATTGTCGCTGTCAGGGGGGGTCAGGGCGTCGGGGGGGAAGGTCTCTAAATCCATTAAGGAAATGCAAAGAGCTTCAAAGACAACTGGACATAAATATGAGGACAAGGCTGCACATTTCTTTAGTAACATTCTCAGTCTTTATTTGGTGAATTCAATTTAACGTCTTATGGGCGGCTTAGTGGTTTGGCATGTTCGCCTCTCAGCACTAGGGATTCCCGGTTCGAATCCCCATCTGGGTGGAGTTTCCATGTTCTCCCCGTGTCCGCGTGGGTTTCCTCCGGGTTCTCCGGTTTCCTCCCACAGTCCAAAAACATGGATCAAGTCAATTGAATTCTCAAAATTGCCCCATTTAGAGTGTGTTTGTGTGAGTGAGTGTGTGTCCAGCGATGGATTGGCGCCCTGTCCTGGGATCTGCCCAGCGCCCAAGACGTTCTTTCCTGGATGGACCCCCCCCCCGACCCTAATAGAGGATAAAGCGGGAGATAATGAATGAATGAATGAATTTAACGTCTTTAATTATACATCCATTATCTCCCGCTTTATCTTCTATTAGGGTCGCGGAGGGGCGGGGGGGGACCCTACTACCCTCCCCATGCCCATCCAGGGGAGAACGTTATCACTGGACACACACTCACCCACACACACACACACACACACACACACACTGTATATGGGGCAATTTGGAGAATTCAATTGACCTTGATCCATGTTTTTTGAACTGTGGGAGGAAACCCACACGGACACGAGGAGAACATGCAAACTACTCCAGCCGGATGGGGATTCGAACCGGGAATCCCTAGAGCTGAGAGGAGAACATGCTAAACCACTAAGCCAGCATGCCGCCCCTTCTATTCATTCATTCATTCATTCATTATCTCCCGCTTTATCCTCTATTAGGGTCGTGGTGGGGTTCCTCATGCCCATCCAGGGGAGAACGTCTCGGGCGCTGGGCAGATAGACCCAGGACAGGGCGCCAATCCATCGCTGGGCACACACTCACTCACACAGACACACTCTATAGGGGGCAATTTTGAGAATTCAATTAACTTGTTCCATGTTTTTGGACTGTGGGAGGAAACCGGAGAACCCGGAGGAAACCCACGCAGACACGGGGGCCGCCCCTTCTATTTTTTATATTTTTATTTTTATGTATTTTTTATTGTGACTGGGTTTAGATTAATACACCAATCACACCGCAGCTCGTCCTGTGTTTAGTTTTTAATAATGTTTTAATTTATTATTTTTTAACTCGACGGCTTTGAAAACTATAAAGCTCAGCCGGCGGTGAGACGCGGAACTACGTTTCCCGCCATGCATTGCGACCCGGGCGGCGCCTTTGTTGCCGGAAAGCTGTCGGAGGATGCAGGCGGTGCAGAGGTAAACTCACGTTAATTAACAGCTCTGTTTAATTAATCACTCATCTGCAGCGTTTAAACGAAACCACGTGGTACATTCACAGAATTAAAGCTCCGTTTGCTTTTAATAACGAGTTTAATTGAACGATTCGAACGAAGCCGCTCCTCAATTCATTAACATTACGGAACTAAATGTGGAATTAATCACTAATTAAAGTTCATTAACATTAAACTCCGGGTTGTTTCTGTAAAATGTTTGATAAATAAAGGAAATTAATTTAGTTAATAGGGCGGCACGGTGGCTTAGTGGTTTAGCATGTTCTCCTCTCAGCACTAGGGATTCCCGGTTCGACTCCCCATCTGGGTGGAGTTTCCATGTTCTCCCCGTGTCCGCGTGGGTTTCCTCCGGGTTCTTCGGTTTCCTCCCACAGTCCAAAAACATGGATCAAGTCAAGTGAGTTCTCCAAATTGCCCCATATAGAGTGTGTGTGAGTGAGTGTGTGTCCAGTGATAGATTGCCCCCCTGTCCTGGGTGTATCTGCCCAGCGCCCGAAACGTTCTCCCCTGGATGGGCATGAGAAACCCCCCCCCCACAGCGACCCTAATAGAGGATAAAGTGGAAGATGATGGATGGATGGAGGGGGGGGTTTGCAGTCGGGACTCCAATTCATCCCAACGTTGTTTTTTTTGTGTGTTTTTTTTTTTTTTTTTTTTTTTGGGGGGGGGGGGGGGGTCGAATCGCGGTGGTGTTGGACTGAAGGAACCTGGAGAACCTTAGAACCCAGTTTCGAGGGAATTTGACGCCGGGCAAGGATGTGTGTAAAGTATTAGTTTAGATTTATTTTTATTGCACTTCCACCACATGCTGAAGTCATGTGATGCTGATGGTTGCCGTAGCGACGTACAGCTCGTAAAACAATAATAAATAATTAATAATCAATCAGGCGATGCGGTGTGTTTCTGAACTTCCGAACTTTCTCTCTCCTAAATTAAAACCGTTAAATGAACGACCTTGCGATGAGAATGAACGTGTGCTAGATCATTAAATCAGAACCCACAGGCCCCAGAAACGGAGATCTGATGAAAGAGAACCTAAAGAGAACCCGGCGCAAACGTCACCATTGGAAACGCCTCGGGAACCCCAACCGTTTGGTCATCACGTCTTTAACGACGTCGAGATCCGGAATCTGGAACCTCATTACCGCGCCGAACCCTCGGGGGGTTCCTGCTGAGATGTTCCACAAACAGATGAGAGTTTAAATACGAACAGCATCGTCCAAATCCACATTCTGAGGGGGTTCCGGGGGTCACCCTGTGGAGAACCGGAAAGCCGTTCCTCTCATGGCTCTTAAAGTCCGTTGCTGTAAAGTGAAACCGATCGTATTTGAAAGACGTCTTGACCTCCTGAACCTTCTAAAACCTGAACCTGAGGTTAGATCCAGAACCCCTGCTCCTCCAAGAGAACCTACAGCTGAGATCCAATACCTTTAGGAAGCGCTGGAATATCAGGAGGGTAGTAATTGGCATTTTCTCCTCAGTGCTGGGGATCCAGGCTCGAATCCCAATCAGCGTGGAGTTTGCATGTTCTCCCCATGTCCACCTGGGTTTCCTCCCACACTCCAAAAACATGGATTCAAGGTAAATTGGCTGCTTCCAATTGCCCCATATAGTGTTCCCAGCGATAGATTAGTACATCGGGGTGCTTCAGGACCCGAAACATAGTGGAACCTCCAAACCCCCCCCCCCCCACCTACTTCATGAGAAAGGAAGCTACCTGGGGGGGGGCATGCCTATGCCCATCCTGGGGAGAACGTTTAGGGCGTTGGGCAAATACAGAGCACCAACACAGACACACACTCTATATAGGGCAATTTGGAGCATGAAATTGACCTTGAATCCATGTTTTTGGACTGTGTGGAAAATGGAGAACCCAGAGGAAACTACGCGGACACGGGGAGGACATGCAAACTCCACCTAGATTGGGATTCGAACCCGGATCCCCAGCATTGAAAGGAGAACATGCTAAACTACTAAGACACCATGCCCCCCTTCTTCAGTTTAAAAAATAATCTTGTTGTTGCCGTTGGGGTGTGTATATAAGGTATATTTAATTGTGATGTCATGACCTGCAGGTTGGATTCTGGCGAATCAGAGCAGCAGGAGGAACAGAACCCGGCGGATGGGAGCGTCTTGACCTTCGACCTGCGCGACACAAGCGCGGCGGCGGCGTTCCTCCAGGCCGAACTGGAGCTCAACGCCTGCCTGCGAACGCTGAGCTTCAGGGATCCGGTCCGCTACGTCTACAACCCGCTGGAGTATGCCTGGAACACCCACCGCCTGTTCGTGGAGAAGTACTGCCACCGCGGGCACCGGGTTCTGCTGCTGGGCATGAACCCCGGACCGTTCGGCATGGCACAGACCGGGGTAAGAACCCGCCATCTTCATTATCATTATTATTATTATTATTATTATTATTATTATTATTATTATTATTTATTTGGATTTATAACAATAAAACAAAAAAAACAAAAAAAAACAACAACACAAAAAGTCAGTTTAGAACCAAACGTCACCTGAAATTTTTTTTTTTATTATTAATTAAAATTATTAAACAATTAAAATGCAGCGCTGTAAAAAAAAAATTATTATATACAATATATTGAAAACTGTTGTTCTTTGGTTCTGATTACGTCGTCAAGTCAAATCAAACCCGCTCCTAATACAGGGACTTTTAATTTGTAGTCCTGAAAAGAAACAACATTCAAAACTTAAAAGTCTTAAACGTAACGACTTTGTACATCATATATTAATATGTAAATAAAATTGGTGTTCAATGTTGATTTTATTGGTTATGCGAGCGTTATCTGTTGGTTATGTTAATAATGGAAACGCATCACCATGGAAACCGTCACCGAGTTCGGCCTCAGATCAAACGCACAGCTGTAAACGTTCTTAACGTCAGGACTTCTATGGACCGCCTTGCTGACCGTCGTGTGTTTTGCTGCTGCATGGCTGTTTTGTTTTCTGCTGAGTCGCCGCTGGTTTGTTGTTTTTTAGTTTCCACGCATTGCGTCTCATTCGTAGTTTTTTTTTGTGATGTTAGTGGAATGATTGCTTTAACGTCGTCTCGGCGTGATTCTGATCTCCTCTTCATCATCAGGATGCTGATTCATTTAATTCGTCGCTTTTTAACCTCGAGGTTCCGTTCTGTGTTGTGTTCAGTGTTTTTTATTAACTGTGTGAACGGCGTTAGAGAAATAAATACTCACAGCAGTTTAGATTAAATTGGTAAATGAACTCGTACCTACGATTTCGGTTGAACGTTAACAAAATTTTGTCATTAATATAAATGAATATGAGAAAATAGAAATGTGTGTCTGTGTTCATGTTATCTTTGTATAAAGTTAAATGTGATCGTCTCGCCAGCTGTTGTGTTCATGCTCAGCTCTCTCTCTCTCTCTCTCTCTCTCTCTCGCTCTCTCTCGCTCGCTCTCATTGTTTCATATGAACAGAAAATTTTAGCTAAACTTTCAAAAATGCAAAACACATTATCTGTAGTGCAGCGGTTGGTGCTTCCATCTCAGAGCAAAAAAGTTTGAATTCCAAGTGGGATTACCAAGAGGGTCTACAAAATGGGATTACCCAGGGGGTCTACCAAGTGGGATTACCCAGGGGATACCAAGTAAGTCTACCAAGTGGGTCTACTAAGTAGGTCTACCAAGTGAGATTATCTTATTAGATTACTGAGTGGGTATACCAAGTAGCCCCACCTAAGTGGGTCTACCAAGTGGGACTACCCGGTGGTTCTACCAAGTAGCCACACTTGAGTGGGATTACCAAGTAGGTCTACCAAATGGGTAAACCAAGTGAGATTACTTTATTAGATTACTGAGTGGGTCTACCAAGTAGCCCCACTTAAGTGGGTCTACCAAGTGGGACTACCCAGTGGTTCTACCAAGTAGCCACACTTGAGTGGGATTACCAAGTAGGTCTACCAAGTGAGATTACTTTATTAGATTACTGAGTGGGTCTACCAAGTAGCCCCACTTGTGTGGGATTAGTGAGTGGACCTACCGAGACGGTCTACCGAGTGGGATTACTTCAAACCCAACTCATTTGCAGAACGTGCGTGTGGTTTGATTGATCCTTTGGAACTCAGAGGTCACTCTCTTCTCGTCCTGTCCTCTTTTGAGGTTCCGTTCGGTGAAGTGAAAATGGTCCGCGACTGGCTGAAAATCTCCGGGGACGTCGGGCGGCCCGCCGTGGAGCACCCCAAACGGCCGGTCCGAGGCTTCCTCTGCACTCAGAGCGAGGTGAGCGGCGCCCGCTTCTGGAGTTTCTTCCAGCAGCTCTGCGGAGAACCGGAGAACTTTTTCCGCCACTGTTTCGTTCACAACCTGTGCCCCCTGATGTTCATGAGCCAATCGGGGAAGAACGTCACGCCCCCCGAAATGCCCGCCGACAACCGGGACGCCCTGTTGGGTCACTGCGACGCCGCACTGTGCCGTGTGGTGCGCGCCCTCGGGGTCACCACGGTGATCGGCGTAGGCAAGGTGGCCGAGCAGCGGGCACGCCGGGCGCTCTCTCAGGACGGGTCGGATGTGAAGGTGGAGGGGATCATGCACCCGTCGCCCCGGAACCCTCTGGCTAACAAAGGCTGGGCTCAGGTGGCTCGTACCAAACTGGAACAGATGGGGGTGTTGAGTTTGTTCGAGTGATGGACCGATCCTCGATCCCGTCGTGAAATCTGATTGGTAAACGAAGCTAGTTCATAAAAAAACCTCACTACTAATTAAAAAAAAACCTGACGAACTGTAGCTCGACCTTCTGATCTCGGACCTCAGGTTCTCATGATGACCTCATCACTGGAGGCTTCACTCAGAAAAATTGCGAAGTCTTTTTTTTACGGAGTGAGTAACTTCATGTAACTCAATAAGCTAAACAAACCCCCGTCTCGGGAACTTTCGACCCAATTTAATAACGAAACGTCTTTGGAGGAAACGCGGTCGCGCAGTTTTACATCGGAATTTTAGGATTTTATTTATAGATCGGTTCGACGTGGAGCTGCTTTACTCTGTCGTTTTGTTTTTTATTTTGTTGAATCATTAGGAAAAAAAAAATTTATTGGATGTTTTTTTTACATGTTTTTTATTCGTTTCTCTGTTTATTGTGTTTTGTATGTTTATCACATTTAAGTTGTAAAATATTGGGATAAAAGAAAAAGCTGTTCTGCTTCACACTTTATACTCTTTTCTTTTAAAATAAAGATCCATTTGAAATAAAGGCTTTTGTTTATTATTTAATTAATTAGATTAGAAAGAATGAAACTGCAATTTATTGGGAAATAAATCCTAAGTTCACGTCTCACTCTTAACTTATCAGTTTTAATTAAAATGAAATAAATTTAATATAATCAATAAAACTTTATTAATTAAATAAAATAATCACCTGTACGTAAGTTTCCTGACAACAAAAATTGTTGCATTTTTAAAAATGTTTTTTATTTTGTTTTGTTTTCATCCTTCAGTCGGTTTGATGACAAGCTCACTTGTTACTAATTAAATTAATAATTGTAGAAACTGGGCGGCACGGTGGCTTAGTGGTTTAGCATGTTCTCCTCTCAGCGCTAGGGATTCCCGGTTCGAATCCCCATCTGGGTGGAGTTTCCATGTTCTCCCCGTGTCTGCGTGGGTTTCCTCCGGGTTCTCAGGTTTCCTCCCACAGTCCAAAAACATGGATCAAGTTAATTGAATTCTCAAAATTGCCCCATATAGAGTGTCTGTGTGAGTGAGTGTGTGCCCAGCGATGGATTGGCGCCCTGTCCTGGGTCTATCTGCCCAGCGCCCGAGATGTTCTCCCCTGGATGGGCATGGGGAACCCCACCGTGACCCTAATAGAGGATAAAGCAGGAGATAATGAATGAATGAATGAATGAATTGTAGAAACTTGTAGAATCTCATTTCCAACCGTTTTGGCCCTTATTTTCCGCAGTGTGTTTTTTTTTATAAAAATTTTTTTTTAGTTTGTTTTTCTTCTGAGCGTCTCGATGTTTCTGGTCGTCATGGCGACGAAATAATCCAGTTACTTTTTGTTTAAGTTCCTTTGATGACGTGAGCATTCGTGTTTTACTCTGGCGACGACGTTGACGTCATTGTTGTTGGTGTTGATTGACCTCTTACAGCTCGCCTGTTTTACGGATCATGTGTTTCCAACGGCACGTCTCAGTTTGTCCGTACGGTTTGGTTCTCCCGGTTCTAACGTGTTCTTCTGATGGGTTCCGACACTTCACTTTCAGTGATGGCGTTCTTTTTGTCCGCCAGACGGGAACATCCATCTGAGCGCGCTCTCAGTCCGGGTTCTTTAACGATGTTAAGAGTTGATGAAAGCTTTGATGTATGGTTCTGGTTCTCGGTTCCTTGTCGGTTCTGCGTTCGTACGAAGTTTCAAGGCAGCGACTTAACATGTCACAACACGTTACGGCTTTCAAACTAAACGTGTTTAACGTTCTCACTTTTATTATTAGAACCTTTCGTTATGTAACCAAAAGGACTCAGTTCTTAGTTACGTTCTTGCTGCATGTCCTCCCTGTGCCTGAGTGGGATTTTCTAACGTATAATATTGCCCGCAGGCATTAATTTAAACTATGTTAAAATCGGCCTCATTGTCCCAGACCCCTGCGGGTACGTTCTACATCGTTAATGTCTCGTGGAACTCTTTCTCGTAATCGTCACAAACGGGAACCGTGCGGTTACCTTCGAACCCAAGTGGGACGCCTCGTCCCCCGGCGTTTGATCATGTGGTGCCGATGTAAGTGGGCAAATTAAAGGTGATTCCCTCTGCACTCGCTACTTCTCACAGCGCCGCCGTCGATATCAGCGCGGAATTATTCAGACCATTTCCATTTGTAATTGAATCCCGAACTCGTTTGTGCGACGAACGTCTGCCGGTGACCCCGGCGTGACCTGACACTCATCAATACTGTGACTGATGACGGCGGCGGGTTATTAAAGGAGAATTATAGCGGCGAGAGTGATGAATAGAGAGAGAGAAACAACGACGGTATTAAACAAAAAGGAAGTGTTTAATTATTAAGCTTGTTCATTTTTGTTGGTAAAAATGTAAAAATAAACTCTCTGTATAAACACCGCAGTAATTTACAGAATTAAACTAATTTATTAATCATCTCACGTTAATAAACTATGATACAAATGACAGAAACAATAAATCAAAATAGTAATTTAATAATAATAAAGTGTGGCATAGTGGGTTAGTGATTGGCATGTTCTCCTCTCAACGCTGGGATGCATTTTTTCCCCGTGTCCGCGTGGGTTTCCTCCGGGTTCTCCGGTTTCCTCCCACAGTCCAAAAAACTTGGATCAAGGTCAATTGAGTTCTCCAAATTGCCCCATATAGAGTGTGTCTGTGTGAGTGAGTGAGTGAGTGTGTGTCCAGCGACCGATTGCCCCCCTGTCCTGGGTCTATCTGCCCAGCACCCGAAACGTTCTCCCCTGGATGGACATGGGGACCCCCCCCCCCCGTGACCCTAATAGAGGATAAAGCAGAAGATGATGGATGGATGGAAGCTAAAGGTATTTAATTTGTCGTGAGTTTTTAGTAACAAACTCTTTTTGGATTGGATGTTTTTGGAACGTCGGTGATTGTAGGTTTTGAGGAACAGTTTGGGGAAGGCCCGTTTCCTGTTTTTGTGCTGACCTCAATCCCATCCCACACATTTGAGATGAATTAGAACTGAGATTGTGAACCAGGTCCTTTCGTCCCACATGCGTGCCTGAGGGTGAGGATGCTCCTCTGGATTGCTCTGAACCCCTGTTTGATCAATTTTAAACGCGAGTCGGTGTCCCAATTCTTTAATAGGTCGTTATTTTGATGAGTCGTGGAATTGTGATTTACTGGGATAGGCTGCAGAACCCCCGCATACGAACATCTCTCCAACTTAATGAATGAATGAATAATTTAGGCGTCTGAATCACAGATACATGAGCTCACGGACGCATCAACCTCAGAGCGCTCAAGGGTTCATACTCTATACTGCCAAAAGTATCTGCTGACCCGTCCAAATGATCAGAATCAGGGTTCCGATTCCTTCCATGGTCTCAGGTGTAGAAAACCCAGCAGACAGTTTCTACAAACGTTTGTGGAAGAACGTTCTCTCTCAGGAGCTCCGTGAGTTCCAGTGTGGAACTCTAATGGAACGTCACCTGAGGAACAGATCCAGTGGTGAAGGTTCCTCGCTCCGGAACGTTCCAGCATTGAAGGTCAGCTGGATCAGAAGAACATGAGTTTGAGAACCACGGCGACTCGGACACCAAGTGGTAGAACACGGAACCTGTTGGAGCGGGGTCATAGTGCCGAGAGGTCGGCGACGTTCTGCAGAGTCCATCACTACAGAACTCCAAACTTCACGTGTCCTTCAGATGAGCTCAAGAACCGAGTGCTAAGAGAGAACTTCATGGAATGGGTTTTGTGGTCCAGCAGCTGTGTCCACACCGTCCATCACAGAGTGCAATGCAGAGCGTCGGACGCAGTGGTGTAAAGCACACCATCACTGGACTCTAGAACAGTGAAGACGTGTTCTCCAGAGTGACAGATCACGCTCTTCCAGCTGGAGATCTGATGGACGAGTCTGGGTTTGGAGGTTCCAGAAGAACTGTACTCGTCTGACTGCATTGTGTAAAGTTTGATTTGTGGGGGGGGTTAACATCGGTGTGTGACCTCACAAACGCACTTCTGGAAGAACGGTCCAAAATTCTCATCAACATGCTCCAGAATCTCGAGGACGGCCTTCAGAGAAGAGCTGAAGATGTTCCAGCTGCTAAGACTGCAACCACGTTATCTAGAACCCCAAGGATCAGGAATGGAATCTTATGAGAGTCACGGCGGGTGACTGAATACTTTTGGCGGTATGGTGAACATCGGCAGACGAGACGTCCTGCATCAGAATCGATATTCAAACTGATTTGAAAGTCGTTCATTATGGGCTGCCTGAGGCGGAACTGCACAGGAACTTCATCACGATGGAACAGGAAGCTGAGATGTTCTCCAAACCGCTGAGATGTTTCTGCAGGACTGAGACTCTGAGTGAAACCAACGAGCGTTAGAGAGATGTTCTCATTCAGAACCTCAGAGTCAGAAGATGCAGGATACAGGAAGTCAGAAGATACAGGAACTAAGAAATGATGAATTAACACGAGAGAGAGAGAGAGAGAGAGAGAGAGAGAGAGAGAGAGAGAGAGAGAGA
>JAFMOD010001183.1:27422-37444 GCA_019802435.1 Corydoras maculifer
GCTAGGGATTCCCGGTTCGAATCCCCATCTGGGTGGAGTTTCCATGTTCTCCCCGTGTCTGCGTGGGTTTCCTCCGGGTTCTCCGGTTTCCTCCCACAGTCCAAAAACATGGATCAAGTTAATTAAATTCTCAAAATTGCCCCATATAGAGTGTGTCTGTGTGAGTGAGTGTGTGCCCAGCGATGGATTGGCGCCCTGTCCTGGGTCTATCTGCCCAGCGCCCGAGATGTTCTCCCCTGGATGCGCATGGGGAACCCCACCACGACCCTAATAGAGGATAAGCGGAAGATAATGAATGAATGAATGAATGAATGAATAATAATAATAATAATAATAATAATAATAATAATAATAATAATATGTCCAGTGATGGATTGGCGCCCTGTCCTGGGTCTATCTGCCCAGCGCCCGAGATGTTCTCCCCTGGATGCGCATGGGGAACCCCACCGCGACCCTAATAGAGGATAAAGCTGGAGATAATGGATGGAATAATAATAATAATAATAATAATAATAATAATAATAATAATAATAATAATAATAATAATAATAATATACTCAACTGTTGGTCATAAATCACTACATTAGGAGATGATCATTATTCATGCATTAAAGTCCAGATCATGTATTGTGATTGATGATAAAGCGAATTAATAAATCACACAAATAGACTTCTGAACAGTTTTAGAACGTCTTTCAAAGTAAAAGTCTTTATTATTTACTGAACGGGGAGTAAAGACGCGCGTGAGTAATGTGTGTTCGCGAGTGGAAATGAATCGCTCTGCGAGTTAAACGTAATAAATGTTCGTGTTGTAGAGAATTAGAGAGAGGATACAGACGCGTAATCTCCTTAAGTGTCTTCATATTAAAAGAACTGTACGGTCCATACGTCTCTCTTCTTCGCCTCTCATTCTTCTTCTCATTGTGGGCTCGATCGCGATCCATCACCTCGAGAGAGAGAGAGAGAGAGAGAGAGAGAGAGAGAGAGAGAGAGAGACAAGGGTCGCTCAAAGCATTCCATCACACCCGCTCATAAACTCTAAAGACTCCATTTAGAAAGAAATGTCTGAGCGAAATAGACAAAAAAAACACAATACAATATTCATCCAAACAATTTAATAAAAACAAAAAACATATATATAAGCAAACACACGTCACGTCACACACACGTCACGAGCCATCAGTCATAAACGGCGTGTGTATGCGAACATAACCGCAGCGCTCGCGGCGAACCGAACATTAATTCAGATTGATTTACATTAATTCAGATTGATATGTCCTGAGGGCGGAATCAATCCTCGCGGCTCTATTCTGCGTCTAATATCGGACAAAATGAGATGAATCGCCCGGCATCGTGCCCCCACCCCCCACTTTTCTTCAGCCCCCACCCCCTGCGGTTTTTATTGGTGCTGTATTTATAGGTTTGCGGTGATTACTGCACCTCTGTCTTTATTACGCTCCGTATGCGAGTCATTAGCACCGGAGGAACTCCACGTCGTTGCACACGATCGCAGAACCCACCCCGAGAACCCTCTGTACCGGGTTCGTGTTCGTCTGTCCATCGGTCCATTGTGTCTCGTATTTGTAATGACCTAAAAATGATTATTTTTTAATCATGTGAATCGTGGTTTTGAAGGGAACTGTATGTGAATTAAGCTTAATGTGAAGTTAATAACGGCGAAACTCGTTTGACGGGATAGGCCCACCCGAATCAGTTCGTCTGTACTGTATGGTGTGTATTCTGCAAAGATCTGGGTGAATATTCAGTATTTCCCCAAATCTGTTCCAACGTGGCACTGCCCATCACCCTGAGACCTGCCCCCCCCACCCACTTTTAAAAACGCTAAAGGATGTTAGACCGAGAATCATAACATTAAGACTCTTCATGAATCCACGAAGACCACGTGACCTGAGACTTGGGCAGAGCTTCTACCTGCCGGCAATACGGGGGCATTCAGCATCCCGCCAGAGGGGCGTGAAAGTGGTTTCGAGGCAGCAATGCGAAATAATTAAAGTGGCCATGTCGTACTGCGAATCAGTGCTAATTTCAAGCAGTTCAAGCAATTTTACCAAGAGTGATGGACAAACATTTCCGGAACGACGCTGCTGAAAGCAAGAGGTGGTTCATCTAAGTATTGATCAGAAACGGGGGTTGGGAGGGGGGGGGGTAAAGGCTTATTTTACTGACATTCTACTGTTTTTTTATTTATATATTTTATTATTATTATTATTATTATTATTATTAACCATGTGCATTATTCAAGGCGTGACAATAGGACAGGTAAATACTCAAGAAACACTGCTTATAGAAACAATTTTACCAATAATAATATTATATGTCGTCGAGGTCACCTCTGTTGCTCAACTCAACAAATCTAGTTTTCGTAACTCGCTCGTCGTCCGTTCTGATTGTCGAATAGCGTAACGTCAGTGGATGTCAGTCACCAACCCGCTCACTGTCCGCTGGAGGAGCGATACCTGCTGACTGAAATGGGGGTGGGGCAGAGAATGTAATACCAACGCTGAACCCCATCCTCCTCATCCTGTGTGGGTGTGGCCAAAGTGAACATAACGCGTGGAAACAAGACAACATCGAAGTTTAACGTCATTTATTAAAAACAATAGACTTTAACAAAGATCATCTGTTTGAGTTAACATACAGTACATTACTCATTCAACCGTAACGCCATCTGATTAAGTTCATTAATTAATGTCCCGTGAAAGATCGAGCTTGTCCACAAACGACGATGAAACGCTGAGGTCATCACTGTGTAGTGACCCAACACGAGCACTATAAACTGAAATGGACGAAATGTTATAACATCAAGTGGAATTGCACATTGAATTCCGAGCAGAACAGCATGAGACTACTAAATAAAGTAATGTATCTAAAACGGTACGCGTCTCCATGACAACGTGTCATAGTCAGTAATTAGTTAGAAATAAGCAAAAAAAAGACATACTTAAAAACAACAAAACCTAAATTATGTGAGATGATTGATGGCACACATTGATAACACTGCAGAATATGATACACAGTTTGTTAACAATTCAAGTTGTAAACGGGATGAGCGATGCTATCGAACCTTACTGATTATTTGTATGCATCTAGTTTTTAATATTGAGAATTATTAACATAGCAAAATACGCTGCAGCACACATTTAATGCAGACACCTCACTAGACACGGGTCATTCATTCATTCATTCATTATCTCCCGCTTTATCCACTATTAGAGTCGCGGTGGGGTTCCCCATGCCCATTCAGGGAAGAACGTCTCGGGCGCTGGGCAGATAGACCCAGGACAGGACGCCAATCTATCACTGGACACACACTCACTCACACACACACTCTATATGGGGCAATTTTGAGAATTCAACTGACTTGTTCCATGTTTTTGGACTGTGGGAGGAAACCGGAGAACCCAGAGGAAACCCACGCGGACACGGGGAGAACATGGAAACTCCTCCCAGATGGAGATTCGAACCGGGAATCCCTAGTGCTGAGAGGCGAACGTGCTAAACCACTAAGCCACCGTGCCGCCCTAGACACGGGTCAGCTGTATGCAAATTTGTCGAAACGAACTAGAACCAAGATCATGGGTCAGGTTCTGTCGTCTAGCGTTAAATTGTGACCTTAAGTGACTGTTCTGGACGAGTTTCCACAGTGACGCTACAAAAACATTTAGAAATCCTTATACTAAAAAATAAATCTTTTATAGATCACGTGATGTCATCCAGGCTCCTGTTGGTGTAAATTGTAGGTGTCCCGGTACTTTTGTCTATATCGTGCGTTGTAATGCTATAAAGCAAACGGGTCCAGAACTGCAGAATTCAGAGCTGATTTAATTTCAGGTGTGTTACGGCACTTCAAACACAAAACGGGGGTCGCAGGGACCCTCTTTGCCTAACACCTACCCAAAGTGGTATTTATCCTGCTGCCCCGTGATGTACGATCTGATCTGAGACCAAAAAGCAACAGAAATCATCGCTTTAATGGTGGACACACACACACACACACACACACACACACACACACACACACACACGCACAGTCCCAGCTGGGAGTGGTAATAGGCTGCTACAGGCTGCAATCAATAGCGGCACATTATACATTTGCATAATAAGCGTATATTTCTGGGTCTGGCAGATTCGCGGGGTCGTCGGGAGGACACGTGTCTCACGGCGTCTCTCCTTCACGCACTCCACATGATGGATAACTTACGCCACTTCTCCTGTTTATGCTCAGAATTTTAATTCGCTTTCTCACCGACTCTCCTCCGCGCGTTCGCTCCGCGTTAACGCCGCTCTGCCACGTGCACCTGAAGTTCCACGTTAAAATGCGAGCGTTAAACAAAACAAAACGAGTTTATTTACTCGCGTGCTGGACAATATTTAATAGCATTAATGATTAATTAATCCTGATTTTTTTAAAAATCAACTAACTCTATGTACCGTTTTAAAAATGCTCTTCTTCCCAATAGTTTCAACAAACGATGCTTTTTGTAAACGAACTCATTTTATTCAGATAACATTTTTAAAATGTAATTTATCAAATGAAAGCAAACTGTTGGATCGTGGCTCTTTACCTGAGAGTTTAACCTCAACATTTTTTACTAAACGTGATCTGACGGACATCTAATCAAACAAATATAGCAATATGTTCCCCAAACTTTAAACATTCTGCTAAATAAAAGTGTAAGTGCAATCATTAAAGAATCTTAAAACCAAAACTCTTAACAGGAGCACGCATTTCTTGCTATTGTTGTGGCTGGACTATAGTATTTGTGCCAACTGTTGTTTATGCATGTTTATTGCAGTCATAGTCATTTTTTCTGTCATATGAGGGTGAACACAAGCAAAATATTATGATGATATTTATTATTTTTTGTTGTGGTGATTGTAATTTTTGGAACCTGTATTTTGTAAAATAATATAAAATTTAAACATAATTGTGAGAACTCAAACAACTTTGCCAATAAAGTTTCTTAAAATGTTTAGATGAGGTCAAGATTCCTTGCACCTTCAAGAGATATTGCAAATATTTTAGCTTGTCTTTTTAAAAATGCACTTAAAAATATTTACCAATATGTTTTCTGTATCAGAACTAGAAATAACCTTGTGTAATACCTTAAAATTCCACTAGGGTGGAACAAACATTCTTATGCTGAACAGCAGCATGACAGTGGGTATTGAGCAGTGAGCAGGGCTATTGGGTAATGTGTAGTGAAGAGGGGGCAGTGGACATTGGACAGTGTGTAGTGCGTAATGAAGGGGGGGGGGTAGTGGGTAGTTGACAGGGGGCAATGGGTAGGGGTAGTGGGCAGGGGCATTGGGTAGGTCGGGGGCTTGACGCAGATGAATTGAAATACGCTGCCGTCAATTAGCAGATCGATTTAACTTTTAAACAACTTTAAATAAACAGAATAATCTAACGTTGTGATGTCATTGATGACGGTTTGTTGTATTGCGATATTGCTTTTAAAGACGAGTGCTAACGAAAAATATAAGCTAATAAATAGCGAAATGAATTTAAATAATGGATCAGACAGTCCTGCAATATTTGATGTCGTACATTAGAGATGATTAAAGTCCAATCGGCATTTATTTCGTCCCTCCCCGGATTCCATTCGAGCGTGTCGCGGTTCGTTCCTCCTGTTTATTCATGACGTATGACGTCGGATGCGGATTATCAACTGACTGAACGACGATCGTTCCAGTCGCGTTTCATCGGATCGTTCATCCGAAGCGGCGGCTACGTCACGTTCACACCTTCGTGACAAATCTGAGGGAGATGACGCGACCTGCTGCCTGACCTCGTGCTCAAACGCGACCTCTGATCCAAACAGACATCATTTTATTCTCGTTTCTCACGCGGATCCTGCAATGACGTCTCGTTCAGCGAGACGATGAGAAAAAAAAATCAGGATCGATTGTTATATCAATAAAAAAAAAACTGCACTTTACTGCGAAGGAAAACGAGTTAAAAAATGTACGGCACTTAATATCGTTCATATTTCAATTCCGATTATTGTTATCAACCTATTAATACAAAGTTAATACTAAAAGACAAACAAACAAACCTTTACATTCCTCTGTGTTGGATCCAGGGTCCACGTGGACATCACGAAATGTTTTTATTGGTCTGAAAATTATAAAAGTGTTTTATTTTTACATTAGTCTCAATCAACACTAGATGACCAAAAGTAAATGCACATCTCTAATTATTAAACTTAAGCATTTTACTCGTTCATGATGATGATGATGATGATGATGATGATGATGTAGATGTTCAACAAATCTCTTCTCTCAGCTCTGTGGGAACAGCTGGGGTGAGGCCATTTACTATTTCAGCATGACTTTACCGCTTTTCCCATGAGATGAAACGGAACATCGACTGCAATCAAAGAGAAACGTTTATATTAACTAACATTTTAATTTAACTGTGACATCAAAGGTATTATGAACATACAGTCTAACATAAGCCGTGAACATGGGTTCCCGCCGTGTGACGTCAGAGATGGCATGTTTTTTAATGATGTTCACTGAGTTTGTTTGATGAAGAAGCTTTTAATCAAGCGGTTCTGGGCAATATTTCTATATGAGGTCACGTTCGTTGTTAGAAGGCTGTCGGCGTTTTATTAAATGTTACGTCATTACTCAGATTACACAATCAGCCTGGCTCGGATCTGAACCACGTGTCCATTTTCCTCTGGCCCACTTGCCGTGGGAGTTGGTCGAACCGTTTCTGATTGTAAGAAGATGCGCCACGTTCGCACCATGTACCCATGAACCACTTCGGCGGATAGATGTTTCACTGAGGCAATGAAGCCGCGTGTGTGTTTAGGGGAAATGGGACATCGTGCCACGAAAAGAAAGATTGTTCTATGAAAAATAATTCAATTTTCTCCACGAAACACAGACCCAAAGGAACCCGGAGGTTTTAGGTTCTGAGTTCTCTCTGGATCCTTTAATTTGATCAAAGGTTAGAGCAGGAAGACTCGCTGCTGCACGGGATCGAGTTGTATGGGTTAACGGAAAAGACACTTGTGTAATTTTCTTCATTTTTAAGTATGTTTGGTTTTAAAAACCACCTGGTTCGTCTCATATTCAGAGTCGGTTCGTGTGTTTAGTATCTGTTCAGTATTCTCATCAGTAACATTCACTTTTTCTGAGTTTTTGGTGTGTCTCACGATGCAATTTAATTTTCAGTTTTAGTTGCTCGTTACTTTCCACGATGAAAATTTTACACAGTATATAAAATAAACCTTCATAGTGTCGATTCATCAAATAATTCAAAATCTCACCAAAAATCAAAGATTGATTCTGAAAGATCAGTCTGAAACTGAAATGTGGAAACACTTTGGTATGTTCTTCTTTCCTCTCTCTTAATCACCTTTTGACCCCTCTACATCGATCAGATGTCTGTATATAAAACATTGCAGTGGCTACAACAGTACCATTTTTAACCAAAAATCACCCAACCGGTGATGTCATGCTGCTGTTCAGCATAAGAATGTTTGTTCCACTCTAGTGATCCACTTGGATATACAGTCATTCTGTAACAGGGCCTTCCCCAAACTGTTTGATTTTATTTACCATTAGTTATTGATTGAATGAAACACTTGTATTCAATGATAAGGTTGTGTGTCCTGATATTTTTATTATAATTTTAGTGCAGTGTACGTTTGTTTATGTCTTTAAACGTGAATACTGTTGTGAAATCCGCATATCGTTGTAATTTAGACTTGCAGGTCACCCACCATCAGCCAGGGGGCACTGTAGCAACCTCAGCGAGACTAACATACTCTGCAAGGGTTATATTAATTTTCTTTTGTCGGCGGTTCAATTGGATACTTCTTTGTGTCCTAAGTGTTCGTATCTATAATCTATAATCTATTGTTTTTGGAAGTTTCTTTGTCACACGCATCTACACCTCCTACCAATTACAAACATTAAGGTCAGACCAGCAGGTCAAGTGTTTTATTAAAAGTAGGCGCTTTTTTGGCCACAATATTTGAACGCAAGCCCCAGCGGTAGTTGTGTGATAATTGTCAATTACATACGTAGATTTAAAAATCCAAACTCTAAATTTGTAAACTCTGTAAATCCAGCCCTGTACGAATTAAACAAACTAGGTCTTTTATTTAAAAGCTGTTGCTTTAAACCCGTTAGTTAGTCCAGTATAACGTTCAGTCGTAGCGTGGGCCACCACCCCGTCACCCTCAGAACAGCACTGTGTAGTTCACACTATGGTTCTCACTAAAAGGGAATTATTGGACTTAGCGTAACTAAATACAATGTTCTTTTAAAAACCATAAAATTAAATGTGGTTCCAAACGTTTTCTAAACAATGATGTGATGGAACATTAATGGATCGCAGGTTTGAATCCCGCTACACAGCGCTCGGTAACTGGTTTTCTTTAAACTGTGCTGTTGGAGAACATGCTCTCACTGATGCGTGCTTTCACCTTCACGACATCCCTGAGCTTTTAGAAAAACACACCCTGAACGAAGTTTTTTTTACAACACACCGACAAACGTCTAGATCAGTTCATACAACATTTAATGATATGTTTATTAAGATAAATAATAAGATATACATGCATGAATAATTTAACCTAGCTAAGAAGTTTGCAGGAGTTTTACATGAGCGTGTATTACTCAGGTCCTCAAACTTTTGGAACCTCCTTTGTCAGCTTTTTGATTACATTACAATCAAACATGATATTTATTTTAGAAAAAACAATGAAAGCATAAAGGATTATAAGATAAACGTAAACCCCAACTCTGTCTGCAGATAAAGAATATAAAGAATATTTCTTCTAAAGGTGGATGAGTGGCACGGTGGCTTAGTGGTTTAGCATGTTTTCCTCTCAGTGCTAGAGATTCCTGGTTTGAAACCCAGGTTGGGTGGAGTTTCCATGTTCTCCCCGTGTCCACATGGGTTTTTTCCGGGTTTCCTCCCACAGTCCAAAAAACTTGGGTTCAAGGTAAATTGAATGCTCCAAATTGCCCCATATAGAGTGTGTTTGTCTGTGTGAGTCCCACACCCACACCCAACCATAGTAGAGGATAAAGCGTAAGATGAATGAAGTGGTTTCTGGACAATATTGTTTTCTGTAATAAATCTAGTTTGGATTTCACTGTAGTGTATTTTCAGTAACACATTTTATCGTATTCATTTAATATCGAGTAAAATATCCTCCTGTATATCAATTAATTGCTTTTGTGAACAAAAAGTGTGGAAATTATTTACTTTAAGTCACATGACCTTTGGTTCACCTTGCGTTTGAAACGTAACTGTTCAATCATCAAGCTGCAGGGGCGCTCGATTGAAACCACGAAGCACAATTAGTCATTTTTTGTGCACATTTTTGGCTTTAAAATATTTTTGTGGCTGCTGGAGCCTATCCCTGCGTTCATCAGGCTTTTATGTGAACAGTCAGGACCTTCTCATTGTGGGGCAAGGGCACACATGATTATTCTGGATATTGTTCTCAGAAGTTTTGTTGTGTTTCGTTATCACGAGGTTATATCGAGGTTACGTTCTGAACAACAAGTTTCAACTTAATGGAAACATTTTGGGAAGGGCCCTTTTTATTTCCTAATGCACAGTGCAGGGTCCATAGAGACATCGAGTTGTTTGGTGGAATCAGAATGTCGAGGTTGATGTCCATCATCATGTCTGATCTCACAAATGAGCCAAACGTTCCACACACTGCTCCAAAACTTAGTGGAAAGGATTTACAGAACGCTTTTACAACCTCAAAGAGGGTGATGCAGGAGTGTGTTTGCTGTGTTTGCTGTGTGTGTGTGTGTGTGTGTGTGTGTGTGTGTGTGTGTGTGTGTGTGGTTGTTGTTTTTGTGTCTTGCTGTATGTGTATTGTTGTTGTTGTTGTGTGTGTGTGTGTGTGTGCATGCGCATGTGTATGTGCGTGTGTGGCTGTGTGTGTGTGTTTGCTGTGTGTATGTGTTTGCGGTGTGTGTAACTGTGTGTGTTTGCTGTGTGTGTGTGTGTGTGT
>JAFMOD010001183.1:37515-59230 GCA_019802435.1 Corydoras maculifer
GTTGCTGTGTGTGTAACTCTGTGTGTGTGTGTATGTTTATGTGTGTGTGTTTGCTGTGTGTGTGTGTGTGTGTGTGTGTATGTGTTGCTGTGTTTAAAAAAAAAAAACTCAGCACAGTTTCTCTGTAAATAAATCTAATGCAGAATTGAAATGTTTTAAGAAAAACTACCGCTGACTGAGCTTTAGTTTTTCCAAACAAACTTTATTTTATATAAAACTTTTTTTTTGGTATTTTTGAGGTTTTTTCAATCCACAACAATTTTATCAGCTCTAGCATTTAATCGGAATTTAAACTCACGAAACTTGAAAACATTTCGGAGAATGATTCGCACATGTTGTGATTGTTTTGAATAGTAATCGTTGCCGATGTATAATTATGAACATGAAGCTAAACTGAGCATGCATGATCAAACATGTCTGTATCTAACATGCTGTAGGGTCAAGTATCGCCGATGTTAATTTCTATTATTGTCCTTTTTTGAGAACGAGAGAAAGAGAGGGAGATCGAGCGACAGAGAGAGAGAGAGACCGTGGGGACCGCCTCGTTAAAGGTCATCACCCGTTAGCTAAAGACACTTGGCCTCCTGTTGAACCCGTGAGCTGCTCATCATCTGCTTAAAGAATTCCGCGCAAACTCTTTTAAGATGGTTTACACAAAGTGACGGGAGAGACCCGAACCATCTGCTCTATTCACAAAGTTAGAATGCAGCAGGACTTTCATCACGACTGCGACACGAACACGAACATTCAGCAGATTAATAAACCCGAGGCCGATAACCACTCTGAGGTGTGATCGAGAAAACCGAATCCAACAAAATGGAACTATTATTATTATTATTAAGTGTGCTGAAACTGTGGCTGTAACGTAACCCACGCTAAACCTCGATTCGTTGGCGTTTAATAAAAATTAAACAGCCGCAAGCTTTAACGATACAGATTTATTGGGCACTAACAGCACAAATCTGTCCTCTGTTCACAATAAAATCACAAGAAATTAGTTGACAATCCACAAAAAAGAAAAACCCCACAAATGAGCACACACGGCATGTTTAGGTTTTGCTTTAAGTGCCACCAGGTGAACATTCAGAGGCTCGTTATCATTTAAAAATATTTTAAATGAATCACTTCAGATATTTTCTAAGTGTTAAATACACAACACTACGCGTGCAGACAGTAGGATTGCTCGTATTAATGTAAACAAACAAAAAAACACAGAAAATAAATAGGCTACAAATAATCTACAGTTACAATAAATAACACAAGAACGAATGAATTTACCCTGTTCGTGTAAAACACCCTACATTGTTAAAATAAATACTATTCTGTAGCCTACTTGTGTCCATAAGTACTCCGGAGGCTCTAGATTTTCGTGATGTCCTGTTCTCGCACGCCGTTGTTTGTGGTGGTGGAGGACGTTGACGCGGATCGGACTTTGGTGTTGGGTAGCCGGTGGTCTTTCTTCCACTTCATCCGACGGTTTTGGAACCAGATTTTGATTTGCCGCTCGTTGAGACACAGCGTGTTGGCGATCTCGATGCGTCTCCGTCTCGTCAGGTATCTGCTGTAGTGGAACTCTTTCTCCAGCTCCAGGATCTGTTGGCGCGTGTACGCCGTGCGCGAGCGCTTCGGTTCCGACCCGTACGAGTTCACTGGAATCAAATATAAACGAGAGATTAGGGAAAAAAATAAAAAAAGAGCAGCTGGCTTTTGGCGCTTCAGTTAACATCGCGTTCGGTGGTTTCACGGAATAAGGGCTGGAACAACGACGCTCTTGTTCTCTAGAGAACAGCTTGATGATCCCTCAAAAATCTGAGAAATAATGTTTTTACTACAGCGTTGTATTCATGTTTCTCTACTGTAAGCGATAACGTTTTATTTAATTTAAAACAGTAAATACGAAGTTTCATGAATATGACTATTCACTAAAATTAAACTATTTAATTTTTTTTGCTGGTAAGAATGAGAATAAAATAACATATAATTTAAACTATTTTCAGGTATTTGAAAATTAATCCTGTAATAATAAACCGTTATGTTATCAGTCGGCCTTTAAAGTCCTGCCGTCAGAAAAATGCAGAGTTTAACCATCGATAACGGTGCAGGATCCACGTTCTAAACCTCTACATGGGGAGGATTGAAATAATTATGAAATGACATTTCCTAAATTAACTGTTAATTAAGTCTGTTTGTAAAGGGATAGCCCCCCCTAATATTTCAAAGTGCACTATCCAGTTATTTAAGTCTGGTGACTATCCCAGCACATAGCAGCTTGGATGGATTGTGCAGAGTGCGTGTACATTCAGAGGAAGTTCACTTCAGTAATAATTTATCGCTAATGTTAAGTGCACTTTATTTGCAATTGAAACTTGCTGTGTCCCACAAATTAAGACAACGGAATTGTCTTATTTTACAATTTGAATAACTGTCTTAGTGTTACATAAAAAAAAAATATTTATATTGTACTATAAAATTTTAACTTTAGTTGCCTCTCAAAAAAAAGTTTTTTTTTTTGTTTAGATAAAACTGGAACGATAGACAAACCAGTATTAAAAAAAAAACTAAAGATAGCCAAGTACACCGGAATTTATTTAACCTCCACATTTAGATTTAGACCAATTAATTAGCCTTAAAGGTTCCATTAACGTTTGGAAGAGCAGAAGGTCTTTGCAATTAAATGTTGGCGTTTATCGAGAAGCTAAATTATTAATCGCTATTATTTTGGCGGAGCTTGGTCGCTCTTCAAACCCTTTAGCTCGACACACACACACACACACACACACACACAGAAAGCTGTCTGGTCTATTGGCCCTGCTGTAAAATTTATGGCTGGTGTAATAGCCGACGCTCGGTAGTAAATCCGCTTGGTGTGTGTGTCGCTTCAAAGGATTTCTCTCTTAATATCGTCAAGCATCACATAGCCAGCGTGACTGGTGGGCTTTAATAGAGAACATAAAGGGAAAGTAAAACAGGCGAGGGAACATAAACGGAGAGATGGAGGGTCGAGAGTTTGTTGTACGGCAGCCTCCCGTAACGGGACAATTCTGCGTTCTCCAGTCCCAGTTCGGTTGATTCAACTTTATTAAGAAAGCCATCACCCCAATGAAATGCCAGTGGAAGGACATCGAGAGACCAGTGTGGGTTGTAAATGAACGGGGCAGGGAAACATTCGCCACATGCACTCAGCCACTGAAACGTTAAACGAACCGAAATCGAATTAAATGCCTAAAATCTGCTTCGTTACAGCGGACTAAGGATTTAATTGCAATGGCTTACCTGCACTGGCGTGGATTTTCCTCATCCAGGGATACACCACGGGTTCTTTGCTCTCGGAGGGCAGATCTGGGGCGGTTGTAGGGGTGACCGGGGCAGCGTTCTGAGGTGTGTACGTTTTTAAATGACCCCCGTGCTCAGAAATGCTTTCACACTCATATTTGCCCTCCTGGTAGGTCACGGGGTGAGGATATAATAACTCCTGCTGTTGGTGGTGATGGTAGTCGGCGTCCCGGGCGCGTCTGTAACATTCGGCACTGATGTAGTCATTTTGCGAATATTCCTCACAAGGAGGAAATTTAGGATCGATGTAGTTCGAGTTCATCAAATACGAGCTCATGATCATTAATTTGGGGAGGGGGGAAGAAATAAATTTTCCTTCTTTGTGTCGTTTTACTGCTCTATAAAAGCCCTCCCCTCCCACCAGTCAAGGGGAGCCTGCAAACTTACTTTGATCACGAGGCACAGCTTAGGCCAATGGCAGAGGACGAGGTCAAAATACCCGGATGTGGACAGCACCGTTGTCTTGAAAGCACATCCACGAACGCAAGGCAAATTGTAGGATGAAACACTGATTTAAACATTCAAATAAGTATTTAATAAATCTGATGCATTAACATTTACCAAGGGGGCATTAGTCCTGTAACAGCCAATAATAAAATTTCTACTATAAGTTTTGAACCCCGGTTTAATTTGAGCAGTCTTTTGTCAGAGGCCCGTTGTCATGTAACAGCTTTAGTTAACAACAAACCGGGAGCGGAAAGCTAAGGATCACTGGAAAGAGTAGCAGTGCTCAAATATCAAACTTTTATATCTTTATTTATCAAAGACATTGATTGAGGATCTATGGATTGTAAAGTTTTACTTTGCAACAATAATTAATCGTGATTATTTGTGACTGTGTAGTATGTATGAGGTTTTCAGTATCTGGGTTTTCACTATCAGCTAAAACAACACCTCAAATAAACATGGTTCGCTTCGAGCATGCGCACTTCAGACACCTAGAGGCGAACAAATGAAGCTGCGATGAGCAGATAGCTTGGTTTCGTTCCAACGTTGTGTTGTTCATACAGACAATAACACACACCGATTACAGATCTGAAACGTCAGCCGTAAATCTGATCTGAGAGACGTAATGGACGGTTTTATCATGATTATACATGTCACCTACGTGTGTGGTTTGTGTACGTTTTATTGCAACTCACGAGTGAGGCCCAAATAGCAAAACAGACAGAACGTAAATATAAAAATCATATTAAGATTTTTGTTATTGTCCAACGTGAATGAATATTTTTAAATTTAATAAAAGATCACTGAGATATGAAATCGCCCATGTATTCCCATAGACACGAATTTGCGGCTGTTCAATAGAAACACAAATTCGGTTCTACAGGGTGAATATAGGCGACTTAATGAACGCGGGGGCTTGAGGTGATCAGAAAATCTACTTTAATGCACCACTTTTGTCATTTTCTTTACTGTAAATTCTAACCCAACCTCTCAGACCGGTGCTAGATAACAAGGATTGATTTGCCAGTAGCCACAATCGAAGCTTATATTTTACTCATATAGTCTGTCGAGGATACACAGTGTACACTACAATGTCTAAAGTGTGTAGCGAAAAAAAGCAGAATTCCTTGTCCTGAGAGAAAAAGATCAGATCCAGCTGTGATTTCATATAAGTTGCCATAAATCTTAAATGGCAACCCATCCCCCCGCGTTACACCACTCTCTCCTCCCTCTCTCTTGCTGAGGACATATTTTAATATTAGACAGGGTGACCGACGTTTCACCCCGCCATCAGATCGGTTTCAATAGTTCACTGCCAAGGAATTATTGATGAGACACCGCCAATGAAATTTGTCCCAATACAAAACGCCATTTGTCCTCCTCTCATCCATACGACTGAATGTAGGCTTAATGTGCGTCTAGACGTTTTTGGGATATTTTTTGAAGCATGCTTGTCTAGCTGGTTGTTCTGCATATGTTGCAACCTATAGGGAGACTTCTTTGTTTTGACCAATAGAACCGTTCTGCCGGCGCTTTATTAAAGTGCATTTACAAATGAATTTAAATGATTTTCACTTAATATCGGGAGAAAACGCTCGAGAGGCGACGACTTTATTTACCCCATAATTGTAGGCTTCCTAATGAGCGAGCTAAGTTGTAATAAAGTTAAGTCCCGATCCCAAAGGGAAAATTTCTCCCAAGGAACCGACTGGGCTGAATCAGTTAAAATTTAATTTGTGAAAAAAAAGAAAAAAAAAACCTTTAATATAATGCAAATCGCTGGCATTTTCTCACCATGGTGCAGAGTTTATACAGTGAGATGTTGGTTGTAAGATTTGACAGTAAGACAAACAGTGTGGATCGAGCAGAGCCAATAAATATAATATTAGCTTTAGTAATTTGTATTATACTAGATAAAAGACCTACATTCAGATCACGTAGCACGTTCTCACCCTCCCATATGAACTAAATATTTCTACGGTCTATAGTTACTTGTTAAATTCTTTTGATCTCGCCTTCAGAAGGGCCGTCATTGTGGTACTGTAAATACTTGGAATGTAAATGTTTATAGACCGGGCTTTTATCCGGAACATTAACTGTCACGTTGCAAACACAGGAGAAACAAACAAGCTGTTTTGTATGTGCAGTTAATTAGATAATGAGCTATAGTATAATTGTAATGTCATAAACATAATCACCTACATTACAAACGTTATTAAACGATTCTACTTGGCGCAGTGTTTAATCAACGTGTTAAAACGCGCGCAGCTTCATAGATCCACCTATCTCGTTTGGTTTAGACTGCCTTCGTTTAGATTTTTTACAAAAGTAACGCGTCTCCTTATAAGCTCCCAGACTTCATAAGTGTGCTTTGCAATTTAATATTTGTTGCAGAAGAGCGGGGGTCATTTTTATTGCACGAAAACGAACCAGCAGTTGGATTTCGTTTTCAGTTCAGAGTACAGACACACAGGCTTGGGTTTTAGGAAACGTTAAAGCGAGACGCGTTTCCCAACGTAACGAAATTAAAGCGAACATTTAGCATGCTTAATCGACATCCATTAGCTGAAGGAACACATTAAGCATTTTCTCAGGGAAACATTAAATCAGCATTTTCTGAACAAAACATCAAATTAGTAAATTAATTAACCCCCGGGGTGGCGCAGCGGCACGTGCCTGTTACACTGGATAGGCCTGGGTTATTTCTTTACGTTCTTAAGTAAAAACACTTTCCACTGGATCCCCGGTCTTCGCTCCACTTAAACGAGCTTCCGTTAACGTGGTTGATGTCTTCATCGCGGGCTTTTTGTCGCAGACGCCTAAAACCATAAAACTTACTTTAATGGCGTCACGTGCTGCTCATGGGCCCTCACACACCCCTTAAGGGCTCTTTTTAATCTGGAAAAGTTTTTTTTGGTCAAAAGTAGATAAAAAGGATCCAGTATCGCAGGTCAGTTCTGATAATCGATGGTAGCTGCGTTTTTATTTATTACGAGCCCAGATTTAATTCAGCACTGTCTCTTTTATCTTTACCACGCTGCAATGGTAAGTATTTATAACGTAGTTGCGTAAATATTTTTTTTGTTATGACAGACCGCTTTATTGTGTGCAATTAATATTTTTTAAATACATATAAATGGTTATATATTTATTATTATTTATTAATATATTGGCTTCATTATATACAACAGTCTATTCTCGTGCGTACTTGTTCCACAAAGGATTAACTACACCGACGAAACAGTCTTGGTATAGAACCTTGATTCGGCTACAAGTGTAAATCTCTAGCCTTAATCAAGTCAGGTTTTATTACATGTCGATTAAACAAAGCGACTGATGGCACTGACAGCACTTATAGTGTACATGACCGATGTTTTTGGTTTGCTGTTATCACTGCAAGGACAAAATGAAAAATATTTCTTGAACGCACACTGAAAGAAACGCGCCAATCTGTCAGAATAAACCCGATCTTGTTTCCCATCTGCTTCAATAGACAGGAAACAACTGTCGTCGTTTTAGAGCCATAAAGTTTTATTAGGTGTCAGGGCCATAAAACGATTTACAGGCTTCTGTCTGTACTGTAAATAATTACAGAGGATTTAAAGGCCCGCATGAAAGAACGAATTGCCATTTTAAACTCTTCTGAGGTGTTTTAGACATTAATTTGAACTTTTCAAGCGTTTAATGAACATTGACGTCTTAACCTTTTTATTCTAATAAGTCCGTTGTAAATGTTATCTCTCGCCTTCTCTAACCAATCAGCTTTGATCAATGGCTTCTAGTACAGGTGTTATTTAGGGGATCGCTTTCCTACAGAGTTCACAGAACGTGTACGAACGTTTTCTAAATCCCGATCTATCATTTTGTCAGAAGCCAACTACCACATACTGTAAGTCCCTTTTTTCGACGTCCACCAAACAAAGCCACCGCATTTCGGATGTTTTGAAACATTTGGGTACGTGACCCGAACGGAAATGACCACTGGGGCCTTTCTGGCAGCTGGCTTGTTAATTAACAAACACCCCACACCCCACATGTACAAACCAACTCATGCAGGAGAAGATAAGGTCAAAATATTTTATTTCGTTTAGGTTGTGCAATACAGTAAGTGCATATTTAAGTTTTTGCATCAAATGTGAAAAACGAATCATCAAACAATAAAACGAAATAATTAGGATTATAATTAATATTAAGCCAAAAGATCTGTTTATTTTAAATACTACCTTTTATTACAACTGAAACTTGGTTCAATAAAATCATCACTGAACAAACCACAACTTCTAACACGTCTTCTATGTAGCCTACAGCGTTCAAGCTCCAGCATTAATGATGAGTTCTCCATTTGAAAGTTGTTATATTAAGAAAAAGACTATTTATCAGTCTGCAGATATGAGGCGATGTTCTGTCAAATAAATAGTTTGAAAATGCAGCTGTAAATTTCTCATTTCAGAAAAAGTGAATCGTTAGTGAAAAGTTCACTTCTGTACCCTTGCTAATCGAAGGCTGGATCGATCGATGAAACGATACCACGTCTGATTCAGGAAGTTGTTTTTCGGTTTCGGTGCTGATGTTTAATTTGTGGTCTTGGAGTCTTTTTTCCACTTCATCCTGCGGTTCTGAAACCAGATTTTGATTTGCCTCTCGTTCAGACACAGTGTGTTTGCGATTTCGATTCGTCTTCGTCTGGTTAAATATTGGTTGTAGTGAAATTCTTTTTCCAGCTCCAGCGTTTGGTATCGTGTGTAATTCGTCCTCGCTCGTTTCCCATCGGACTCTACGGTTTTTCCGGAAAACAAATAGTAAAACATGTCCTATTAGCATTAAATAACTGCATAATGTCAGTCATTTAGAACATATAGTGGGGTCATCTGCGTTGGCATAGTGTTTCAACATCAAGAGTTCAAACAAATCAGTGCAATAAATTTTACAGCCAATGCAATAATTACTAAAATAATGCTTTTAGAAGTAAATTCTTATAAGTGAAGATCAACATCTATCTTTTTAGTTACACAATTTATATTAAAATACTAGCTTCTCTTTGAAGGTTTGTAATAAACAACAATTATAAATTAATTCAATAGAAAATAATAATAATAATAATAATAATCATTATTATTATAATTATAATTATAATTATAATTATTATTATCATCAATAATAATAATAATGATAATACCAAAAATACCATAATCCACAATTATTAATCAATCATTTGTTATATCAAAAAACAACAATTTGTGCAAAAATTTAGTGAAAATGATGGAAAAGCAAATGATTTGTCTCTAACATCTAGAAATGATGACGTCTTAACCTGAAAGTAAACTGGGTCTCTAACAAAACTTGCTGATAATCACAAACCACTGAATGCCCGAATGTAGAACGAGAACGCCAATCACAAAACTAACTTGTACATTAACACAAAAGTGAACGGTTCATTTAATTAACTTAACAAATTACAATGGGGAGCAAAACATGGTCAGTGAATAGCTAAAAAAATAGTCAACAGTTAGCTTGACTAGCCACTTTATCCAAAAGTGTCATTTATAGTCACATGAAGAAAAAAAAAACAATCAGGTAACAAATTTGTTGCTTTTAATTTAAGTCTGTGAGAAATTGTAACTCGTAAGTCAAAAAAACGAATTATATACCATTTATTGAAAATCACCCCAAAATAAAATACACTGCATCTCTTATTACACAAAAGACAGTTCGTTAATTTTTGAGGTAGATATACGATAAACTTATGCAAAAGATTTAGATAAGATTTTAAAAAGATTTAAATACTGTCTGTTTAAACATTGTTTAAAAGCTTTTTTTCTTAAAAATGCTTAACTTCAAATTTCACACTTATTTACACAACAGAGGCCCAAAAGAATTCTAGTATTCTGAACATCTTCACTGGAGATGGATTTGGGTGTGACGCTTTCTCTGCCATTTAAGAATAATCTTTGCTAAGAAGTTTTCGGGAAACTCTAAACAGAACCTCGCAGTTTAACTCTGGTCTGGTGGTTTGTTGTTGCCCTTATCCAATTAAGCCGCCATAAATTTAGCCCGGATGGTCTGTTGGTCGCAAGCGGACAGTTTTACGAGCAACTAAAGCCTTTTGTCATAAAAATTTACGACCGACGGGTTTTTATTATTTCCGAATGAGGTCTATAAAACTGGAGAAAATAACAACAATCGAAGGCGAGTGCAGAGCGAAAACGCGTCAGGACAGAAAAGTCCGCGGAAACTTTTACCGTGACTCGCGTGCAGCCTGGTCATCCACGGATAGACGTGGGGTCGCTGGCCGTTTTGCTGCGACGCTATTCTGCCCTCGGCGTCTCCGGGTGACGTCGGTTCGACCGCTCGGGCTCCGTCCTCTAGCTTGCGGCTTGCGTCCTCACTCTGCGCCGCGTACGACGCTTCCATTGTCGGTATGCGGTCGTTGCTGTCATTGTGTTCGACAGCTGAACTGGAGCTCATCTCCCGCACGGCAGCGGCACGGGTGTTCGGGCTCAGTTGGCTGCGGGTTCTAGCGTGATGTCTGGCGTTTGGCTGTCGCGCGCGCGCCGCGCTGGCGGAAGCCCCGTGGCTCTGTCTCTTCAGTCAGGAACGTCACCTCGCGACTCCAGAAAAACGTTTTAAAAAGTGCCTTCTTATCTCGTTGACATTTCTCAATTAACTCAATTTGTGTCTCGTTTGAATTCCATAGCTCAGGTTTGGACGTGAAATTTTGAAGGTGAAATGTTTTTCTCTCATTTTTATTTTTCATTGGCCAAACATGAGTCGTTTCCGAAAGATCACGTGCGTGTTTCCGTCCAGTCATAAATTTGGTTAGATCATGCCTGCGCTTTATTATTGGTGATACAAAAACATCTGATAAGCGCGGTACCGATGACTTACGAAAGAAAGACCAATAGCGTCACCTGCTGATGTGGACACGGAATGTAATCCAACCCCGTGTACCTCATTAAAAACTCACAAAGTACAGCTGGGTTTCGAACACTAACTGATCACAAAGAAGACAGTCGAGGCGAAGACAAATAAATGCAATAAAATAAAAGCAGTAGACTTAACAGTACGATTAAACTGTTTTATGGCGAGATAATCAGTCTTACTGCAAATCCATTACAGTTCATGATAAAAACGCAAATTGTTATAGAACAACCTCAGATAAAAAAAATAATAAAAAATGTGTTTGTCACGAACCTTCCAAACGCACAAATTCTGCGAAGTCTAAACGAAAACAGCTTCATATGAACATTCAAATATTTAATTTCTGATTTTGCTTTATATCTCTTTTTTCAAATATAGACTTTTTGCTGAAACTAAATTAAATTAATTAAATTAAATTCAAACTGTTAATGTATCTTATTGCTAAACATTGAGACCTTAAGACATTCTGGTGGCCGCAATAACAAATTTCTAATTTCAAATAATAATAAGTACACTGCCAGTTCATGTTATTTATTCACTTGTTTTTGATACTTTATTAGTTTAAAATTAATGGAATAATTTAAAGAAATGTTCTGCTGTGATCTGCTGCCTGACATTTTCTTTCACTCTAATAAAAAGTTAAAAAGAAAGTCGTTTAAAAATGCCCTGTAAGTTACTCTGACCTATTTTACACCAGGATTGCAAACTATTTGGATATTAATTCATATTAATTAAGATTAATATCTTATTCAATGATTCAGTAAATATTCAGCCTGTTTCGTTTTCTGATTTAATGTAAATGAAATAAAACGCCGAGCTTATTTGTATTTGAAAAGAAATTTCTATCTTTATTAAAAGTTTTCATGAAATCAAAACTGCGCATTTCACATTTGAATCTTGTTCGGTTGAAACTGTTTTTTTTTTTGTTTTACGTTTCATTATGTCGACAACATAACGCTGTGAGTTTGAGACTTATTGGTTGTCAATTCACCTGCAAAATTATTTAACAGAAATGTTTTCAACCTCTAAGTTATAATACCACATTTTACATCCAATTTCATTTGCCGTATTAAATCTTAATTAAATGCATCCACACATTGCGTTTATATTTGCACATACACTTAAAGACGAAATTTTATACAAAAGAGTTTTTTTTTTAACTTTATTACAACATTTCATACAAAATACAAGCATTTCATGCTTGAAATTACATCACATTGGAAAAATCAAAGCCCGCGAATAATGTGATCTCCAAGGCTGGACAATTTTATATCTATATACAATTGTATGGCTATATTTGTAGTTGTTCCTACTGGTTTTACTTATTGTATAGAACCAGTTGTTGCTTGTAAGATATTCAGTACTTGGTAAAATATTTAAAAACCTACACATAATCACGAGTCTAATTTTTGCATTGAAGAGCCGTGTGTCGAAAGGAAGGCTCAGTTTGCCTTATTCCAAATCCGATAGCCATGCATACTTGTATAATATTCTTGCACAGCACTGTCTGGACGTCTGATATCAGTACGCAAATTGAATAGGTAGTTTCAATAGGTAGTTAAATGACCATACGCTTTCAGGTACACATGGACAAGGCACACGTGGACATGGTTACATATGTTTCAGGTTCGTCTTATTGCATTTACAAACTCAGATTTAATACTTGTATATAACAACATTTTTATTTACGCAAATGCTACGCGTGGTCACGGCACAGGGCATGGAACTTAACAGCTTATAGAGTTCAGTAGGTAGTTTCAACAGGTAGTTATTTTTGTCACCCTAATTCATGATTCATACGCGGAATACATTTGAAGAAGACATTCATGGTGCATAGCCACTTGATTTCTTCTAATTGTTCTACGAAATGTGTGCCGAGCTTGGGCTTCGGGTAGCTTAGATAAAAATGAGCCATGCTTTTTACATACACATACTGTGGAAAGTGACAGTTATGGCACGTGTTTAGGTAGTTTTATTTATATACACGGTTACATTTGTAGTTATTCACTACTCCTTATTGTCAGTAGACGGTTCTGGTGTATCCTCCTTCGGTGTTTCTTGCTCGTTTAACGTGGAGCTCAGATTGTTCTCCTTTTTCCATTTCATCCTACGGTTCTGGAACCAGATTTTAATCTGTCGCTCCGTTAGACACAATGTGTTAGCAATCTCGATTCTTCTCCTCCGTGTTAAATAGCGATTATAGTGAAATTCCTTCTCCAGCTCCAGCGTCTGGTATCGGGAATATATCTGGCGACCTCTGCGGCGGTCGGGACCGTAACCAACACCTGTGAAAAACAGAGAACTGTTCAGTGCGTCACACGTATAGGCTCAAATTTGCAGAAAATCCCCCGATGTGCTTATTTTGGCCCACGTACAGTACGGGTTAAAATCATTAAGAGTCATTTAAACATGGAATTGAATTATTACACGACAGAACTCATTAACAACCACACAATCTTTCCATTAACAGAGGGAAATGTCTAAAAGGGTCATTAATAACAAACAAAACAAAAAAAAACCCCATATATTCAATACAGTATACTAATTATTTATTTAAATACCATTTACCATCAATAAAGGGATTCATTTCACAACCTAGAGTTAGTGTTTATTGGGTAATAAACGATCGTTTTCATTAACATTGCAGTATAATAACATTGAATAAACCCCAGAACACGACTTATAACGTTTTGTAAATGATTTGCTGACACGAATGTTTGATTTTAAATGCTTATGTTAAATATCTGTTTTATTAATAGTAGTATAGTAGTTTAGTAATAGTAGTATTAATAATAGTAGTTTCTATATTCAATGACAATAAAGATAACTGTGCTCTGCTGCTGTTACCGCAAAGTTACTCCACTAGAGATATACATATGTATATTCATATATGATAGTTTTTGTTGTTGTTTCCTTTTGTCGTGCTTTAAATACTACATTATACAAAATAAACACACAGAACACATTTTTGTTCCTGCACGTACGTTGGTCCAGAATCCAGACGCCATGCGGAGTCAAAGCTTTTGAAACTAAAACTGATCTGCTAGTTTGGACATTCCTGCGTGGGAGCGCATGTCGCTGGCTATCCTCGACCAAACGGGCTTTACTTCCTCGAGAGATAAAGGACATTTATTGCTCGAGCCACGGGGAGCCTTGTCCAGACAATAAAGCAGTGCAATAAAACAATAAAAGCGCGGATTTGCGGTCCCAAAAGTAAAACAAAGCGTTCCGTGTCATCTGGCTCAAGACGTAATGCAGAGCTGCATGCTTTGATGGGGCAAATAACCCTAAATTACTCACCACTGTGCGAGTTCATCCTCTGCATCCAGGGGTAAATCTGTATGGCGCCGCTTTTTGGATCCTGGCACGACGATGACAGTGACGAAGACGTGAAGTCCTGGGCAAAGCTCTGCCTGCAGCCGGAAATTGTGTCCTTGTCCGAGTAAAACGAATTCGAGCCGTAGTCGTAGGGCGCGCGGTTCGCGCTGAACATCATGTCGTCTTGCGGCTGGTAAAAGGGCGCTCGGTACATCCGGTTAGCGGCACCATAGGACGATGGGAAATGGCGGACCACGGGGTCGTAGGTGCTGGAGTTGGACAGGGCCACGTTGGGTAAAACATCGTGAGGTCCGGTTAAATGGCAGGAAAGCGACGGGTTCGTGAAGTAGGAATTCATAGCGTCCACGCTCTCTCTCTCTCTTTCCCCTCAAAACCTCTTCTACTCTTTCCCTCCCTCCCTTACTTACTTTCTGTGATCTTTCTCTCTCTATATTCTTCCCTCCCTCCTTCTAATCGCTTTTTCTTTTTCTTCCACCGGCTCTTTTTTTTCTTTAATGCAACTTGCTGTAAGCTTTGTAATTTATTTCTGGACACCAATGAAGACAGCACACGCGCAGCTCAACGTGTTTTCAAAGCATCGTTTTTTCAGAGGGACGTGGATGACAGGGTCAGCTGACCACTTTTTATCCAATGAAACTCGCGATCGCTGGCAGAGAAATGAAAAGAAGAGAAACGAACGTCGACTTCTGTCCTTTACTCACGTAACAACATTATAAAGCATTTCGATGGAACGTCGTCATTTTTTTTAATTCGAGATTCATCTCTCACTCAGTCCTGTCCCGTTGTCTGACCTTTCACATATTTTTTCGTATTATTTGCCCTTTAATGTCTGTGCTTCATCACGACATTCGTTATCATCATTTAACAGCAGCATATTAACTAATCACAGCTTTCCACAAAGCGGAGATTTGTTCTTTATTATTTATCATAAACACACAATGAACAAAGACGTCGTTGCAGCCTTCTGTAAGAGACGAAACACCAATCTGTCTCGACTATCAGAAGAGATTGTGTATGACTTGTGTAATTATAAGCATTGTATACGTTGTGTAATACGATTTTAAGGCAAATTGCCGTGAATTTATAATACCCACAATATTATGATGGCAAATAGTTTATTTGTTGTTTTGATTAATGTAACGTCGCTAAAATCTTCTATAAATAATAAATTATCATTTTATGAAGTTATTAAATACCTGTTGAGTTCACTTTCTAGTCATTTGGTCATATGTATGAAGACTCCATGCCGTCGTACAGGTTTAAAATTAAATTGTTCAAATGACAATTGTGTCATAAAATTTACGTTTTTCACACATTCAGACAAAGTAATGTTCATTATTTTGCACAGTAACTAATCCTGGAAACGAAGTTGTATTGATATCAATAAAATGGTCGACACTTCTAAAAATCGCCAATCCAATTTTGCAAATAATATGATGCTAAACGAGATGGTGGAAAATATTTGTAAAATCTTGTTCTGTTTGGAATCACGTAGCCATCTTTAACTGTACATAGCTAATAGTATAACTGTATCACTGTATTGATCCTCATTGATTATGTGTCTGGAGGATGTACTGCGGGTTTAATTAGGTTATTCTGTTAAACAAGACAGACTTCTAAAGCCGACAGACTGAAGACAAATCAACATTTCATTCCCCTAGACTTCAATCACATCCTTAATATCTACATTTATTCTACACATTCATATAATACACATGTTTTTGTTAAACATAGTGGCCTACTTTAAGTTTACTTTAGTGTTTTTGCGCGTACTTTGCCGCGTGTTGTCTCCTTTTGTGCAGGAGGGAAATTTATAGAGAGGCAAGAGGAGGTTTATGGCAGTTTTACTGCTTAACGCCTGAGCTGAAAGTCATAAAACCAGACAAATGTCCACTTCCAACAAAAGAGCCCTTGCAAGCAGCATAGAGACAGCCATCCTTGTAAGAACTGAATAATAAGTGAATCCCATAGTATTTTTGGGGGAATATTAGGTTTTTGTGCCCTGCACATCAATCGCAACCGTGTCTAACAAATCTACAATGTTATGTAGAATATTTGTATTCCATTATTTATTTTTTGCTATTTACATTTTAATAAAATCAATTCAAATACCCCCTTCAGATGCGCCGCATGAATTAATTAGGGTGAAATGTTTCTTATAAAAGTCATCTCTATTCTGTTCCTACAATAGATAACGAATCTCGTTACTATGTTGCAAATAACAGGCGTGAAACGGTCTCTATATGATGTGAAGAAAATCCTATAAAAATCCATAAAACAAATTTGTTGTTTTCGGTGAAATAAACAAATAAAATCTCTATACATAGATATAACTGTATAATGGACAGATAGATAGAATTTGTGAAATAAACATTTGTAAACATAACAGATAATTGTGTTAATTCTATTTTGTCATCTTTAGACGTGAAATGTCACTGTGATCTGTAAATTTGCACTCGTGTTCCGTTTCTGTAATTTAAAACACATGAGCGAGTCTGGGATCAAAACAATATTACCGGCCACAAAAAGTGGCCTATAAAGTTAATAAGTGACTACAAACGCAAGTTTCACAAATTGACGTTAATCAAATACTTTTTCTGATCACAAATCATTCGCAGTTTTCTGTTTATTGTTGTATTGTTTTTAATCCTGCATTTAAAACTAATTTAATTTTGACTTTTACTAAATTACTGGTTATTCGACTTCTTCCGTTTGACTACAATCCAAATTAAACAATCAAAATAAGTATTCTTTAACGTTTCTTAATGTTAACTTTTAATTCTTGTTAAAAAAAACGAGTTAAAGAGAAATTAAAGAGAAAATAAATCAACTAAATAATTTTTGCTTCAAATTATGGTTATGATATTAATTGTCTGAAATGTCTCATTTCAATAATAAATAATGCTGTTCTAATCAAATATATAGTATAATGTTACAGTGAAGCAGATTAATTGTATTCAATCCATAAAACCGAAAAAGCGAATAACTGCAACTGCAAAAACCTTTTAACACATCGCCACAGCACCTAGTGACTACCATAATGAACCGATACAGTCACAGACATAATCAATGATCAGTTTAGTTTCTATCACATGCAGTTAAACTATTTATTTTGTTTTTGTTGTTAATGCCTAAATAATATAAAAACTGTGATTAAATATGATTGAAGATTACGTTGAAATCGCGTCAAGTTAATCTTTTTGTCAAATTCAGGACGTTTTTAAAAACTGTTATGTAACGCGCAGATATCACGATTATGTGATTTTCAACGCAGAAATTAAAAGGTAAATGACTGAGCTGTCTTTGTAATTTATATTATTAGACTACATTTAGTTAATACAAATAAGATACGCACGAGGAGAAACATAATTTATTAAAATTATATATATATATTCGAGAAGACACATATGTGTATTATTATCTCGAATAAACCGTGCAAATTGTAAACATTCAGAAACGTAAAGCTTGTAATATAATTTCATATTGTTTGTTGTGTAAACCATCCCGTACTTCTCAATCTGGAGCTTCGTGAACGTGAACGCAACACGTCTGTCATTGTCAATATAATTTCAAATCCAGTATTGATTATTCAATTAATTGTATTGAACATTACCCGATATTTTTGTTTGTCATCTATATAAACTTATCGTCATTTTGTTCACCTTATGTCCCTAAAATACACACACACACACACACACACACACACACACACACACACACACACACACACACACACGTGTTTGTGATTTGCTCGTAATGTTTCCTTTTGTATTCGGCTGTATTTTTGTATTTGATGCTGACAACAAAAATGTAAAAAATCCTATCCAGACAAGAAAATCAACATGTCCTTGCGGCCTGGACTGAAGTCGGACAGAAAAGAAAAAGTTATTATCCTTAAATTCAGTGGAAATTCGCTTGTCATTTCTCTTAAAAATTGTTCACAAAAACAGATGGTAATAAGATAAAGTTACAGGAGCACACTGTTAGGAACAATGTGGTGTAATTAATGTAGGTCTCAAAACCAAATGTAACCATTAACACGGGATTAGATGCCAAACCAATTAAGGATATTACTTAATCGAAAGAGCGCAAATGTGAACCAAACGGTAACAATGGCAGCTAGCTTCCGGAGACGCAGAGGGTAAACCCATCTTACAAAATGAAAGCAGTAAGCGGTGACAGTATACCCAGAAATATCATCCCGAAGAGTTCAGACTGACTATAACGCCGCCAAAAACTACCATTAAAACTGCAATTGACTTTAGAAAGGCAATTCCAACCGCAATGCAGAGTCACTAAGGTGACACAAAGACAAAACTAACTGTTTTTTTTATCAACAGAAGTGACGAGTGTGGTCAATTGTTTTATGGCAGCCTGCAACATAGACCAACTGTTCTCAGCGGCCATAAACCCGGATTACATCACACACGCACACACACATGCGCGCACACATACACACACACGCAGCGCACTTAAAATCGAACCAATACACACATGGAAATAGTACGTTATTAAAACAGAATAACAATTGCGTTTTGCTATACGGTAAAGATTACGGGATTAATGCAATATCAATAATCATAAATCTTTCATTCTGAACGTTGCCATTTGGTATGTTTGTGTGGATGACCATTTCATCACTGCGATAAAACTTATCGCAGTTATTTTCTTTATAGATATTTAAACTAAATATTTTAATAATAATAATGATAATGATCAAGATAATTATTATTACTGTTATTATTATCCCCATCATTATTGTGCGTGCGTGTTGTTTGTGGGAGAGAGACAGACAGAGAGACAGACAGAGTCATTATGAAGTGTCGCTGATGGTGGAAAGACCAACAGAAGAGAAACTTCCGGCCATTTGGAGCTGTAAACTAAAACCAGCAGCCCCTGCGACGGTCTATTCAAAAAGCCTGCTGTACTCTAACCCCCCAAACTTCACATTCTTTAATGGCTTTTTAGCCAAACACTACAACTGACCGTGCCTGAGACTCACACCGCTGATTTCAGAGAAAAAAAAAACTTTAAATCACTTATTTAAAACACTTTCTCACATTTAAAGCATTTTGAATTTCCTTAAGAATCTGGACTTCATTAAACCTGGAACCTTGTCAAAGATCAAACGTACATGTACAATAATTGTTTAAACGAATGTAAAGAGAAAATGTTGTGCTGCTAGTGCAACAATACTATCATCATTATCATCATCAACATCATCATTATTGTTATTATTATTCATTATCATTATATCTTTTGCAATAGCAGTAGTTGTAGAAGCATTTGTTCCTCTCGATAAGGTCACTGCTGGTTATCCTAATTTTTCCCTTTAGGTGTAAGTGAGTGTGAGTGACTGATGATCTGCGATGGATTGGAGCTCCATCTTTGACTTCTGTCTAGACATTTTAGGACTGGAATCAGATCCTTATTTAGTGATTATTTTGTTGTTATTTTTTTTAATATATGTTTTTTCTTTTATATTTCAGCTTATACAGTCAGTATAGTTTTAATTAAACGTTTTAGCATAAAGGTATTTACACCAGTGTAATGGATTTATAAGGAAATCAACATTTTAAATGTATCTAAAAACTTTGCTGTAATATTATCACAATCTTATTATTATTTACATTATTCAACATTAATTCACATGCCAATTTTAAAAGCTCTATTGATGAAGGATGGTAGAACAGCTAGCTCTCTCAGAAGGGTCAGGGAGTTTATTTCATATTCGTTCCTTGTCTGTCGAATTCTGTCCTGGATTTATGGTTCGAACACATTTCTGTAAGTTACATGGACTTATTAAATTTGCAATAAATGCGAACGTGTGCAAGTGAATGTGTTTATCTGTCTGTCAAGCGATGACCTAGTTATCCAGAGTGTTTCTCTGATTTAGACCCTATCATGAGGAATATACTCCAACACTGTTCAGGATGAACGTCTGAGCCAGTAAATGATTGGATGGATGAACAACGGTGCAAATGAAAATCATGTAGGTCTACAAATTAAACCCTTTTTAGGGCTTTCATGTTAACCACTAGATGGCAGCAGATTTTGAGCGCCATTCGGCCTACAGATAAGTCACATATTTCAGACATACATTATTAGGTCAACATTACTGACGTCAGATCGTTAATATACATCCAGCAAATTGTAAATATCCGTCCCGAAAATTCTACTAATCTACTTCTATTACAAATTAATTACAAATTTAGATTTATTACGTCAGTTACACATTTATTTAAACTTTTTGTTTCTTTTGTTTAACCACATTGTATCCAAATAGGAACAGCAATAATAATAATTATATAACAAAATATAAATGAAGGTGTAGGGCTTTAAATCACTCAGAACAAACAACGTTTCGAAAGTGACAATGTGCCAAACACAATATGCAAAAGACACTGTTTAATATTTTTCCAAAGACAGCGCAGACTGATGTACAACAATACTTTTACATAATTTAAATAGCAGTCGTGCGCTCCGAATGTTATTATTCACTACACTGCTAACATTTTACTTTCCACGACCAGCTGATATTACCACAAAGCTTGCATCTAAATCATTTCATATTACGTAACATAACACATAACACGTGACAACAATTAAACAAATACGACAAAAGCACAAGTCGACGATGAGGTTTATATTTCCATCTCTAGGTTTTATCCTGTGTCAGATGTATCCAGCATGAAAGAACCCACGTTTAGTTAGAACCGAGACTTACCTTTGCAGGTAGCGTCACTGATTGACATCGTTGGCTGCAGAAATCCGGTAGTTTGTTGTCAGTTTAAGAAAACTGGACACCTGATGTTCGATACACTTTTTAACAGATGGACATATCCGCCTTAATTGGAGGACAATACGAACCGGAAGCCGTGAAGCAGATTTAATTTCCCCAGCTGAGTTTATTCCTTTCATTTTGTTCTGTAATATATTTTGCAAAGCGACTACAATAAGTTAGCACGCTCCTCTTTTAGAGATGATCAGTAGATGTGAGTCACCAAACCAGCCGCCAACAGCATAAAGTTCATGTTCATGTAGAGGAGCCCACGTGACCTCAAACAGCCAATCTCGTTCGTGGCGCAGTCGTAAAGTTTTTATTACTTTAGCTGTAAATTTACCACCAAACAACCAGGAATGTGTTTCACCCCCTTTCAGGCTGCAGTTTCACCGATAAAGGAGCTCTCGCAACATAATACACTCTACGTTAGAGCATTATTCACTGGGAAACACACACCGCCCCCCCAACACACACGTTGTAACGATTTGATTTGTTCATGCTTTTTTGTCGCCATCCCACACTTTTCTATACTGATGCATTATGAAGTTTTCATTTTACTAGTTTTAATAAAACTTGTAAGTTGCTTTAGATAAAAGCGTCTAAATGTAAATGCATGTAATTATGTATAAAACTGCGTAAGATATATTTAATTTGGCGTTTTGTATTCATTTAGCTTTCCTAAAACCACAATTCTAGATCTAATCCAATACAAACCTATTCAATTTGTATTCATTCTGCAAATAATTAAGAAAGTTTTATAAGTACATTAATTGATGTAAACAAATAATTATCGTCTTATTTTTATTTCTCTATATTTATGATATATATATATATATATATATATATATATATATATATATATATATATATATATATATATATATATATATATAT
>JAFMOD010001183.1:62119-101301 GCA_019802435.1 Corydoras maculifer
ATATATATATATATATATATATATATATATATATATAATACTCTAAATTATACCTATTTACTGTTTTTTTTTTAAATTATTGTATTTTATTTTCAGGATGGCAAACAAGCAAGAATTGTGTTATAAGAATATTCTTAAACCCCTTTATTTGATCTTACGCAAACGTTAAATTTAACAAACTATTAAATGAAGTGATTTTAAGCATTTATTTTAGATGACCGATCGTGTATACTATTTAAATCAAACATCAAACTGAACTAACATGAGATTTGTGAAACCGAGGCCTGCTCTTTTAAAATAATACGAACATTAAAAAAAGAATGTGTTTCATTAATGTATTTTATTTATTTATTTATTTATTTATTTATTTTTGGAAGTTTAGTTGTCAGTTGTGTAATGTCGGGGTTTAACGGTACTGGGTTCAAACCTAACTAACTAACTAACTAACTAACTAACTAACTAACCTAAATTTTGTCTCGATATGTTTTCTTTATTTCTGTTTTGTGTGTGTGTGTGTGTGTGTGTGTGTGTGTGTGTGCGTGTTTACGTCGGTTATCTAAATCAAGCACGCGTTTAAATACTTTTTGTCGATTTTTTTTAGATGTAAAACGTTGGCTGATGTGTACAATATCGCAGTGAGACTTTTAGAGAGCTGGCGGCGCTCGTATCTACGAATATATATTACTATTTAGACAGAAACATGTATTTAAGCTAAACGCTACAACAAATTAAAACAAACGTAGAACAGGAAATGGACTAGTTGAAGTTGAACTCGGTGTTAAACTAAAATTAAATAATCTTTTTATTTAAAATGAAATTCAAAACTATATATTTTGATGCAGCACACTTACTTTATCTCTCGTTTCGTTGCTTTTGGCTCTGATGTTGATGTTCGGTCTGTAGCTCGTCGGCGTGGTTCTGTGTTTCATTAGTCCTGGTTAGAATCAGGTTCTATATTGTGTTCTCGTCCTGATTACACTACACTGCTATACGGTCACTTTCTTCAAATAGTGGATAAAACACACACACTCACACGTTGCATATATATTGTATATATAACAGCTAATTCGTAAAAACGTAAAAGTCCTTTCTAAACTACTTTGTCGTTGTCACGTCACTGCTTTGTTTTCCACGATAGCTACAGCGTTTTATAACCTTTTTTAAAAACATGGGCACTTGAATGAGGACTTCCGGCCTGCTTTCTGCTGACTGGGGAGTGTGATAACGGAAAACAGGGTTGACACGTTTGTAGAAGACCAAAACGCAAGTGCAATAATTCCTTTGTAACAGACACAGGCAGAGTCCGCAATAAAGTAATTTAGTCCAGACGTCTAGCCAGGTCTCCGGGTATTGTTTTGTTTGAGTTTAAACCACTTCCGAATCAGGGTTGTAAAGCTGCATTGGTCTGAACGGAAGAGTCCATCTAGATTGAGCGTTAAAATCTCTTCACATCCTGTTATTACTGTTTGTGGATGCTGCGGAGAAAAGACAAGATTTTAGGGCCGAAAGTAAAAGAGTAAAAAAAAAAAACAGGAAGCTCGACATGAAAGGGAAAAAAATTAACTTATTGATTCACCTTTTAACTTTAATTTCTTTAAATATTTAATAGACTTGATTTCGTATTACCTGGAACATCGCTTCGTCGAAATACAGTGACAACCAACAACGAACCGTTAAATATGACCAAAGGTTTAAAGTATCAAAAACATGTATTGTTATTTTTAAATAATAATATAATAATAACAAACATGTCGATAACATGACACTAACAGAGAATTATCCCTTGTATTATTTTTCATTACGCAATGCTGCTGTTTAAATATCATTCATTTATTTATCCATTCACGCCGTGTGTATAAATATATCAATACATTTAATCATATTGATGAAAAAGCAGCTTTATTGTTTTGGAGATCTTTCTTGTAGCAATGTAAACACTGTACAATAAGTCAACAAAAATACACTGTGTTTCGAAAAACTAAAATTACATCTATTACACAGCATTACGGACAGCGTTTCGTTTACAAGAACATTCTAGATGTAAAATATAAAAGGTAAATAAAAAAAAGAAACGCTCTTGGAGCACCTGTGCATGATTTTATTAATATTAACATTTTATTGTTCTCACTGTTGAAACGAACTTAACACTGTTTATCTGGGTTTTTGCGAACCCGAGCTGTTAACACGTTATTTTAAGTTAAAACAAAATATATTTAAAAAAAATTCATAAAGGGTGGATGTTTGCACTGGTCAATATGAGCAGCAGATGGCTTCTTGCCTTTCATAAATTATTACTCGTTGCCTTCGGTCAGGTCTTTGTTCATTTTCTTCATTTTCATGCGTCGATTCTGGAACCAGATTTTGACCTGGCGCTCCGTCAGGTTAAGGTCGCGCGCCACTTCGTACCGACGGTCCCTGGTGAGGTACATGTTAAATAAAAACTCCTTCTCCAGCTCTAGAGTTTGATATTTGGTGTAGGGACATCGTTTCTTTCTCGTCGACTTCGCGTGTATCCAGTTTACGACCGGGTTATCTGTAAACAACAAGCACACACATTACTATTTGCATTATTTATGTTATAAAGTTATAAAAAGAAAGTAAATACACATCCACATTGATCAATAAGGTGGGTATATATAGGTCATTTAATTGCAGGTCCGTAATCTTAATATTTCACTTTATAGTTTTAAATAGACAATGTCATAAAAAGTAACAATGTTCACTGATTTTATTGGCCTATAAAAAGCCGTTTAAAGGTTTAAGCTGCCCAACAGCTCCAATAACTTTCCCTTTATTTTAAAATATTAGCCTTTCTTAAGTACTTTGATGCTTATTTTTTTAAAGATAACAGATTCACTTTAAAGAAATAAAATAAAATTTTACAGACAAAATACAGTTTGAACAGGCCAGTTAAATTTAAACTGGTAATGATGATGATGAAGGAGGAGGAAGATGATTCGTGTAAAATATATTTTTCAAAATGTTTAATGTTTAATCAGAATCAGAAGACCTTATTGATCCCAGGAGGAAATTGCAGGCTATATTTACAACCTTAAAGCCTCGATGTCGTATGAATTAAATCTCTCGCATACAAAGAAAACAGGCACGAATAAGACATTAAATTGTGTTTGTAAGTGCATTTACGAGTTTAACATGAAACCGTAACGTCGAAAGAAGGTACAGACAGTCGTTTGTGTGTATTTATTAATTATCGCCAATAATCTGCGCAAAACTGAAGCTACATTAGATTTTCTGTCACATGCATTCTGCAGACTCCTGAAGATGCGGGGCGGGTAGGGCCTTAAATAGGCTTTTGAAACAAAATCAAAGCATTCCTTTTAGAACTGCAACAACAAGATGATATTACGTCTTCATTGGAACCGCTCTTGTTAAAAAGCATCCTTCTCTTTTAACTTAATGAAAGTCGAATTGAACATTTTATATCGCTTTAAATACGTAGACATTTATAATGGGCGTGCTCAAGCTAACCTTATAGCAAAGAACACTTAATCCATGACACATGTAGACTTCCCTGATCATTTATAAATGCTGCCTCGCTAAGATGTAAAGAATACAAAGATTTTATTTGTTCTCAAACATGCATTAATTTCAAAGCTAAATAATTCGAGACGATGAAGTTTTATTTTAAAAGTGCACAGCATGCAAATCGGTCACAAGTAACTGTTTAGTGGATGAAAGATTTTCCATCAACTACCCCCAACATCATCATCATCACCCCCAAAACACAACAGCTACCGTCATAAATGTTCAGTGACTTACTCGGATCTAAATCTGGTTGGTCCTCTTTAATCTTGTTGGTTTTCTGGTTATCCGATTCCGTGGAGGAGTTTGTGTGCTGATTCTTCGAATGATTTGGTGGTTTATAATAACAATCCGATTGCTCTTTTGTTCTGACGTCAGAAAAGTCGTCCGATTTTAGGTCAAAATTCCTGCCGCTGCTGCTTCCCGGTAGAGACGCGGGCTCAATCCATGGCCGTAAAAACCTCGAGTCTGTGCCCACGTATGGATGTTTGGCATAAAAGAGAGACGTTTGTGAATGTACCGGATCCCAGGAAGATGCATACATGGGGTTCTTGGATGCAAAACTGCACGAAGAAACTTGGGAACACTCTGTTGTTAAAAATGGCGATGGAGTCATTTCTGTAAAGTGCGCGTTGGTCGAGAGAATCTCTTCAGGGTCGTGATTTATCAAGGAATCCACGTAATAGTTGACCGACATGACGACGTCGTTGGTCCTCTTAACATGCAATCAGATTATTATGCAGTGCAATGTGCATGATTTTTGTGCGTTGTAGTAATAGTACAATCAAGGCAGGTACTGAGTTCTCTCGCGGTCTTCTCCCTGCCATTGGCTGCCAATGATCACGTGATCATTTTTTTCTTTACAAGAAAATTACACGCTGTCAAATTTAAGCAGTACGCCTAGTGTCCTATATTTATAATGAGTTCCATTTTTATGTGTTGATTTCGTTTATGAATTAGAGCATTTCTTATATAAACTCAACTGCTGAAGGTCCTCATGAAACACAGCGAGCCATTTACATTAGATATGATTTTTTTAGTTTACTCCTAATCCCCGCATTGAAATGCAATGGCCTGAACGATATAGGCACGCATCAATAAAATGCACAATAAAAAGCAAAACACATGACGCACAGGACGTAGGTGAACAAGACACATGGGATTTTTACTTGAATAATAAAATTTTAAACTTTTAAGTTAAAGTAACATATAAGAATCATATAACGCACCATTAACCAATGTGTTATTTTACACTATTTAAAAAACAGGCCTAAAATAATACATGCTCCATTATATATATAATATAAACATATAGAAATGTGCGTTTAAAGATGTGCTAAAGCATTGATGTATTGTGATTTATACAATTTCGTATATTATTAAAACCAAAATCAAACAAAACTGTAATAGAACATATTTTTTATAAACACACACTATAATAGTTTTACCGAAAACATATCACATGGATAATACCTTGTCTCCGCTTCCAATGTCACTGTCAGCAAGTCAAGTAAACAAAACACACCAGAGGCAACTGACATTTTAAATAAGAATAGTTAATATTTAAAGTTAAATTCATCACGCGGCGATAAACCCGCGATAAACGGCGATAAACTGTTTATTAAGTTTAAGAACTTTCTCAGCACATGTTAGCTTCACGAATAAAAATGAAATTGTGAAGCTTACGGATAGCTTTACACTTGACTATTCAGCATGGACAAACCTGTGTTTAAAAGATTGGATTACGTTCTCGTTATAACTTTATTATTTAATTGTATTAAATGTATTCATGCTGTAACTAACTTTCTTTTACTCGGAGCACGGTGCTAATCTCAGCTTTTCATCGAGCACAATTTGCTTGTGTCTGTATTGCGCTCAGCAGTCCGATATTTACTGAACTTCATATTTGTATTTGCCTCCCATTTTCATTTTAATAAATACATTAATTAATAGTAAATGCACGGCGGAGCTCTACGTTAATTTTTTAAAAACTTTACTAAGTTGGATGGAAAAAATCAGCGTAATCACATCGGGGGACTCAAGACCTAAAGACATTGATACGTTTTGTAAGATATAATTGCTGTTGTAACGTGTGCACTGAATCCGTTAGTTAGCATCATAATATTTAGCTAATAATAAAAAATAAATGATAAATAACTGTGTTTTTATTATATTATTAAATTAAGGAATCAAGTGTACATTATTGCTATAAAGCAGCTGTTAATGTCCGTTTATGTGGTTTAGATTTTATTACCTCCCTAAACCCGTATTAGACGAACTTGAAGGAAATAATAAAACGTATTAATTACTCAAAATACATGATACGCTACAGGGTGCAAAATTGTACAGCGCTTAAACATTTAGTAACTGGATATGATCTATGTTTTAATCTTATTCTGTTAGTTTAAGTGTTTAATATATTATTGTTTTTTGCTTGTTAAATAACTAATAACTACAAGTGCAACTAAAATTTGATATATATAATTCTATGATGATGATGATTAATATTATTATTTGAGCCCATGCAGACATATGAATCATACAGTAAGTTTGTTTTCAAAGTAAATGCTACTTAAGAAACGTTAAATCATGATTGTAAATTAAATATGTTTAATTAATTTTGTTTAGACCACCAAGTATTCTAAATACATATATGCACGAATTTAATATTATATTCTGAACTAGGTGTAAACTAAACAGTTTGCTGGGACGTAAGAAGTCGTATTTGGAACTGATGAAAGAGATATTAAGGATGTGAATTTCCGTTTTAGACCATACTACTGATCAAATGAGGGAGCAGCGGCTAACTCAGACGTTTATCAGTGTTTTCTAATCTGAAGTCGAGTTCTGTAAAAGAAATATCAATTCAAATAATTAAAATAATTCGACATGAGAGTCTTGCTCAGTATGAAACATTCAGATGTAAAGGTCCTTGTACTTTACAATTCAGTGCTGTGATGACGTGGGGACTTATGACGCGAGTTTTTCTGTTGTCTTTGTTTGGTGAAAAGAAAATCTCATGAAACATGACACGATTAAATCAATAAGATTGAGTTATTAAAACCAGAGTTTGATAAATAAAAAAAAAAACGAAGCACGGAGATATCAAGTGTACAGTAGTTCTGGAAATTTGTCTTAAAACACGAATTATTTCCTTCTTTATTATTGACATACAATAATCCATATTTCATATTTTTCTTGTTTTTATTTTTATTTTATTTTAGATTTGCTGCATTCACATTCGTACGTTTTAAACACAAGGTCTATACACTGACAAAAATACTGCTGTTTCATTTCTGTTCACGACTTTTATAGCCGACATATCTCAATGATTTCTTACTAGTTATATTTTGCATCATGTTTGCCTTTATTTTAATTCATATTGAATTCAATTGTTTACTATGCAAACAGTATTTTTTTCTTTATCGTGCTGGCCAATAAAAAAATATATATTGAATCTGGATTTGCTTCGACTTCTGGGATTATAGCATAATGTCTAGACGTTAGAAAAATCTCACTTGTAGCAGTAACCTCTGTTAAGTAATCTGTTAAACCTATTATAATATTATTATGCTGTACTAACGTCATTATTAATAATATTTTTAATTACCAAACAATTTCATTAAAAACTGAAAAACGAGCAAATTATAAACTGGCAAAACTTGCTTTTACCGTTGTGTCAAAGTTATTCGTGAATCAAATAAATAACACAGTAGCACCTCAGTTGTGCATTCGTCAGCTGTTGGTACAATTAAAAGTCCCAAAACGTTACATCAATTGAAGTTTTAAAATCTCTTATCAGGCTTTCTTTCAGACTCTATGCACCATGAAGCCGAGAACGAGAAGAACTTTTACAGCCCCAATTCAACCCACAGCAGCTTTATTGACACATAAAACCAAAGTGGACAGACGGGGGGTTTCTGTTGATAACATAGAAGAGACCTTGGGTTGTTTCAAATGCCATGTTCGAAAAGAAGAGGAGAGAGAGGGAGAGAGAGAGAGTGTGTGAGTGTGTGTGTGTGTGTTGTAGAGAAAGAGAACGAGAGAGAGAGTATTCGGCGGAAATGGGCGCCCTTGATGAAGGCAAACTGACGTAATCAAGGCAGTTTCTTGTTGCCGAGGCAGGAAGTTAAATCCCAACAACATGAAACTACCTAAACCACGCACCAGCTGAAAGTCATTGGATGCGCAAGGCGTTAAAGCCACGTCTCCTCTTTAATGACACGACAATACGATACGTGAACAATAAGTAAATTGATACACTTGCTGAAAAGTTAGAATAACTAACTGGAATATTGACTAAGGCGACATTTGTTGAGACCCTGGGATTATAATCACGTGAGTTACTTTAAATAAAGCAAAAAAGCCGGTGCATTAAAAATGTATAATGCGACATAGAAATCATGTTATAATGACTGTGTAATTTTGTAAATTTGTGCGTCAGAGGTTCAAAGTTACATATAAGAGGAATATGTGTCGTTAAATCGAGGTCATAAACACTGCAGGACACACCGTACACATCCTGTGTACGACCCTGACCGACTGCAGTATATTCAGTACGATGGTAAATTATGTACTCCAATCATTTCACAAGCGAAAAACACATTCCATATTGTTTTACACCAATACACTTCTTTAAAATAAGTAGTGCACTTAAACTAAATCTTTGTAATTCAGGTTGACGTCTAGCTTTTGAAAAGATACTAGAGCTCAATAAAGAAATGCAACAAAAATAAGCATCATAAACACGAGCGTCTCCAGTACAGATTACAATACCATAACGATAGCTCAAACAAACATTTAGAAACAATGAAATTATGTACTATGTTACAGTATAGACGCAACAGTGTCAAAGGAAAGCTAAACACCAGCGTATCCTAATTCCCTCTCCACAGACATCGATACGATTGAGCTGTGTGCCCACCACACAATCAATACCAAGTCACGACAAGTGATGAACGGCGATGAAACCTCTGTACTTCACAAGCAAAGAACAAACATCATTCCCTACCTTCCACTATCTCTTATATATACCTGGTTCCTCTCGATAGTCCACATTCATCCTTATCGATTGTCCTTTTAGATTTAATTTTAATCCAACCATTTTACACTAATTCCTTGAGTAGTCCTTTAGCATTTGAAACGAAGAGGCTTCTGTCTGTAGCCCAGCACAACAAGCCCATCCTCCTCTTCAACGCTAAAAACACATTTTACTGCGGCAGCAGCAGCACATTGTAATTTGCAGATCATAAAATGCAGCTCGGCCGATCCGGATCTAATATAGTGACATGGACATTTTATGTGCTTGACTTATTATGGTCACCTGGCTGATATTTAAATCAACGTTATGGCTCCCCTTACTTCGGCAGGCTTTACTGCATCTATTTCTTTAATATCTGGAGCTCTCCTGGTCTGTTTTCGGCGTTTTGCTTCGGCCAAATCATCAGTATGTGCAAAAATCTAAGATCTGTGAAAATCAGCCAAGAATAAAAGAAAATGACGCAGGACAGACGGCCAGATACTAATTGAACTACCTTTTACTAAGAGCATTATAAGTCATATTGTGCCTGACAGGATCGCAATGGTCAATTTTTAAATAACTTTTGTTAAAATTGATCTGCAATGACTCACAATCTACAAGCTAGATGTCATTATTTTGTTCTGTGTTTGTACATATAAAACGCATAAACGTGAAATACATGGAATAACCTACGTCATAGCTCGTGCAAATTTGGTGCATAAATAATTACATTAACAGAGGGAATTGTCGCAGAGTCTCAGAGTTCGTGTTTAAGTCCACTAAAAATATCCATTACTCGGTTTGGCCTCCTAGCGGCACTGTGTTCCAGGATTCTGATCACATTCACCAAAACGTGTCTTTCTTTTCTTCTTTCCGTGATTGTTACTTCAAGCCTCAGCTGAAAAACAAATCTTAAGATTATTTTAATTTCAGTTGTCGATATATATATATATATATACCTGTAATCAAATTTAAATGAAGTTAAATCTAATTTGGATAAAACAGAAACTCACCAGAAAGAGCGAGTGTATGTAAAATGTAAAACATTAGTTAAACTAATTTAAATATTTATCTCATAAAATCTAGTCTGTCTAAGACAATCCTTGAGATGAATAAAAAAAGAAGACGCTCTGTCTGGTGTTGTTGGTCTTGTCATACTGCAATCCAAAATAAATAAACACTGAACTGTTAAAAGGGATAGACTAAAAGTTTATTTTTTCAAAAAAGCTAAGAAACGTAGACTACACACGACTTAAACACACCATTCAAGCATTTTTAATTAAATTAGTTCCGTTTTTACATTAAATCTTAAATTTAAAAAAACAATAACGAACAAATCCAAAAGATTAAAGCAGATGTATTGTTTATGGGAAAGAATAATAATCTGAATAAACGTGTGCTAAAGAAATGTGAATAACTACAACACAAAATCCATTACATCATTATAAAGCACATGTCAGGATCCTGTTACACTCGTTAATATAATAAAACAATGCTGTAATCATCTTAAAAGCAGCTACAATGTGCCACTTGGCTGTAATTGAACTTGGATTCACTCCAGTGCATTACAAACTGGATGGTTTACATGCCCTTTTAAAAAAACAGAAAAGATTTTCCATAAATCCAAATTATGCTTACATTACACTGGAATGACCACTTAAATATATTAACAATATAACTATATATATATATATATATATATATATATATATATATATATATATATATATATATATATATATATATATATATATTTGCAATGTACAACAGATCCATGTATGTTTATACACAGAATTTGAGATCGTTGCTTCTTTTCTAAACTTCATTAGCAAATGTTCAAATAAACTTGTTTACAGTAAAAGTGTAAATCGTTTTTTGAAGATGGTGGTTGTCTTGGTTAATTTATTGGACGACTTTAGACGACTTTAGAGCTGCTATTCCGCAATTCACTATTGATTAACTGCTCATACTCGAATTCCTTGCATAAGAAGAGGTTGCAATGCTGTTTTTTATTATACATGAAAAATATTGCTCATTTCTCGAACAAGTAAATGCTTTGCTGCCATTTTTATGGGTCACAATAAATGCGTTGTCGCTCTTTTGCTCTCTCTCACTCTAATATTTGTAATGATATGCTGTGGGGACTCTTAATTTAATAGTGACAGTGCAGGTTCAGGCTGTTTTCTATACAAATATTTTATTTTTAATTGTTTTAAGATATAACAGTAAACTATATTTACCTCTGTGAAACTGAGGTTTGGTTCTGGAAGTTAAATTTAATGGAAATAGTTTTTCCCCAACTGGTTTTAAACAATCTCTTAAATTTCAACCCGTAGGATGGTTGATGAATGGTAACATTTCCCCTGTCTGTGTTCTTAACGCGTCAGTCTTCCCTCCCCGTTTCCACAGCTCAGTGAAAATGTGCGTTCCCATGGAAACCTATAATATTTTATAGTGTCGACTACAAATCATCCAGCTCTCAAAATAAATTTAATCCATACTGTGATTTAATGATATTAACCATCGTTTATATTTTTAAATTAACGCGTTCCATTTTTGTCAGAATGTTTTAACATCACCCTAAATGAGGCAAGCCTGAAGAAAGTCATAAAAAATATTTTAACCAAAAAAAAATTATACATATTAGTGAACAAAACGGTTAGAAATATCTTTCATAACAATTTAAAATATTCCGTAAGTGAAATAAAATAAAACTACATACTTATTAAAATAATAATGAAACCGTATCCTAAATTCAATTTAAATAATGAAAATGCACATAAACTTGCAAAATATTACAAATGAATCAGTTTAAATAAATACAATAAAGCATTTCTTAGATGGTTGCTTACGACGTGGGAGGGACAGAACCGGCCCTGGGGTAAATAAAGGAAGACAACCCACGTGACTAAGAAGTTCAGCGGTAGCCAAAAAATGTTACGAATGCGCCATAAGAGAAATGGACGTGTCATGTGGCAACGGTCATTCCAACAGCGGAAGTGGAGTTCTCACCAGGATGAAGTCACTTTAAAACCTTCCGCACCTTTTCAATTTAACACACATTTATTAAAACTCGTTGTTTGACCGTTAGGTTCTAATAATATTGGTATCACCACGTGAGTATTCACTCTTTAGAAGCGATCCTTAATATGGAATCACAGCGTCGAAATCCACATCCCACACGCGGCTCGCCATGAAGCAACACGTTTGGCTTCACTTACAGCCAATTGGTCCTGTCATTATTTACTGCCAGTGATTCCTGTCGGTGAAGTTCTTTTTGTGCGTGTTAATAGCGCCATCATGGTGGCTGAAACTCGTAATTACACAAGACCAGAAACAATTTAAACCCAGATGGTGCATAAACAGAATAACATTTAAAAATTCTCACAGGCTTCGCAAACTTTTATACGGGACTAAAATTGAGTATTCGGTGTAGTTACCTGTTCATTACATAGTTGACTATTTTAGCGTCTTCACGTGAACAAAAAGCACACACACACTGATATTTTAATACCTCTAGTAGAATTAAAGAGCAACATTTTTTATGCGGCTTTATTATGTTCGTTAGTTTGTGGTTTTGTCTGTAATAAAGATCACTGACAGCGACCCCTGTTTTTTCAGAATAATATTTTTTGGCTCTTTTATCGCTCCCCTCCTTAAAACTTGGTGCAGCTGTCGTGGTAATCTCGTTGCTGTTTATACCGAGTTCGAGCTCAGCCCAGCTGAAATAGTCCTTCGTTTTGTCACCCAGCAACTTTATTGCGAAGCTGAAATTACATCTGATGGACACCGTGTTGAATACATCGTTCGTAACACCATATATAAGTGCCATTAATGCCGTGAAGACGTGGGAATACAGTGCACGAGAGGGATACGGGTGCAGTGTCAACAGCGGATAAGGTTCACACGGGACCATCTTATATTTACTGCCACATTCCAATAGCAATAAAGAAATTAAAGAGAAAAAAAATGTGCTTAGAACAAATTTTTCAAGCTTATTATTTATTTTAGTGCAAATTACTTCTTAAAACATGAATCAAAGCAAACTATTTAACTATAGCGATAGGTTTGTAGCTGGTCCTCTCCTCCGTATGAATTTTAATTATCTTACGTTTAAATCGGAAAACAAGAGCAAAACATATGACATATGTTAATAACTATATTACAACACCGATATCACTTATTGTATAAATAAAATTTTTGTTTATCTAAATAGCATTTTTAGAGAAAGTATTACATTTTAGTTTTAGTATTACAAACTTTACGTCTTTTTGAATTTCCTTTGGATTAACATGAACAACAATGATCCGGCATTAAGGTTTTGTAAGTTATTAATAACATATCAATTATCCCGCATAGAAAAAAAAACTAGACAAAATAACATGTTGATATTTACATTTAATTTACAACCAGATAAACTTTTTACAAGTGTACATTTTCTTTACAAATTTACCGTTGTTCGGCTGAAGAACATAGATTAGTTTGGTTGGATTTAAATAAACTTACACTGTCGTTCTAGTTCTAGCTCTTATTCCTCAGATTGAAATATGCAGGTCTGATAAATTAAAGATTTAGAAGAAAGTTCGGTATTTTAGCGTTTCCACAATGCAGACTTCTTATCGAGTCCGAACGCGGAGCAAGAACTCATCCAGGACCGTCAGAGCTGCTGTTCTCGGGAACAGGCCGCCTCTTCCCCAACGTCATTTCCGCTGTGTGACACACTCGATTCCGGTTAAACAAAAGCGCCTGACTTCCGAACCCATGATCTTTTTAATTTAATGGTGGAGTAAACTGGACTTATGTGGCGAGACAAATCCTGTCCTCTGTCCTCAATGCAAAAATAAATCAGGACAAAGGCGATGCTGTGATCAAACTCTCGACACCACTTTATTAACAAGTATTTAATACTTAAATAAGAAATATATATATAAAAAAAAATGATTATAGATAAGTAATGTAGACTATATCAGACATAAGGCATAAGGTTACACAAGAATTGTATGAACCTCATAAAGTTTGTTCATTTGCAATTCTTGTATTTTAACCAGTTATTAATATTTGTAAATTATATTATTTTAGATTGCCTGATATTCATAGCAACATAACACATTTGATACATTTAAATAATGAAATCTTTACTTTAAATTGGAAGTACTGTATAAGGTTTTTAATTGTTTTTTTAGATGCTAATTAGACAGAAAGTAAGTTAAAGAACGCAGGATTCTAATTCTGCTACTGTACTGATCTGACAACAGGGAGCTAAATATTCACAAATTAGTAAAATAAATCTTCAACTACAATACAAAACAATTTAAACTATAAAATCTAGTTTTGATGATTAATTCCAGAAATGTATCACTCTATATGGAGAATATTAGGTTGAGACCGTTTTAATTACTTTAATTTTAATTAAAAATAAATTAATAAAGCACCTGCATTTAAAGTTCTAACTTCAATAATAGCCTTAGAGCAGCTGTTGCAACCCTATCCCCACATGGCTGCCTTACAAGCACAAGCATCAGGCAAGAAGTATAAAAATCAGCCCAGGCAACCTGATGCTGGAAAAAGAGTATACAGTTGTGAAAGGGCCAAAGTCTCTCTGCAGGGGACCGAGTCAGTGTGAATGTCTCGGATTCTTAATTATTTACCCACAGGACCCATGCATATCAAGTTTAGAAAAAGAAAAGCACAAATATATCACAATGAGACTCATGAATATAGAAGAAGGTTTGTGCCCAGTTTAGACATTTTTAAGGATTTATTAGAGGCTCAGTGCTTATAAGTTTTTGGAATACGAAATAAAATGTTAATGGTCAACAGCAAGTCTGCCACTGTAAGTTTACTGTGTAAGGTTTTTAAAAATATGCATATTTTTTTACTTTTATTCGAATTGTGTGGTGTATGACACTACATCCTTTAAATATAAACCTGGTCTATGTGTCCATCAGTACATTAAATACAATTTAAAATTCACTAAACAAACAATAGATACACTAGATGTTTTGTAGACAAATCCCAATTTGAAGACTTTTGTCTCTAAATGTAACTGCAACTATAGTATCTACATTTACATTTGCATTTACATTTGGTCATTTAGCAGACGCTTTTATCCAAAGCGACTTACAAGGTTCACAACATCCCTGGAGCAATGAGAGTTAAGGGTCTTGCTCAAGGACCCACACTGATAACTTCAGTGGACCTGAGATTTGAACCCCCAACCTTCAGATTGATAGCCCAACGCCCAACGTCTATTTAAATGATAGGTTGAGACTTTACTGATTGTCTAAAAGAATTTATTGCCTTTTCATGAAATGTTTAATTAATGTTCTGTGTAATGATACATGAAGAACCAACTTCAGAATCCTTAAAAAACGGGGGTTTTTTTGTTTGAAGCTCTGAGAACACACTTTTATGTATATTAAAACCTTGTAAAACTCTTTAAGTACTTTACTAAACCTTTAAAATAAGGTTTCATAACCTTAAGGTTTTTTTTTCGCAGTTTTCCACTGTTGAACTATTAAACGTTCTTGTTCTTGTTTTGTAGTTTTAACGGTTTTAACGGATTAATTTAACTTTGTGATGAAACTTTATTTGGTACCTATTTATATGGTACCTATTTTATTGTATACAGTTTAAATAAGCAGTTCAAATGTTCAAATGTGCATCTAAGTAATAAAAACCTTGGAAGTTAAGTACCCCCACAGAGCAGGTGTTATTAGGGTGGTGGGTGATTCGCAGTACTGCAGTCACACTGACATGGTGGTGCAGGAGTGTGAGTGTGTGTTGTGCTGCTTGAGTTTTAACCCCTGTATCCACTCACTCTATTACACACCTCTTTGTACCACTTTGTAGAGTCCACAATACTTTATCAGTGCTCACAGGATGCACGTGGCTGGATGTTTTTGCCTGATTATCCTCAGTCTCTATAGCATCAATCGGTCAACTGGCACTCCATCATCCTACATCCACCCAAACAATGTCTGCAACAGCCTTCTTAACTCTCCTTGATAAAAAATGAGGTTCAAGTTGTTCTTTCTAGTCTCCGCCTCTAAAAAAACCACCATCAGTCGAAAACTGAATCACCGAGTACAAAAATCAAACAATTACATGAGAAAATATTTTTAAAAAACTATGGTTTGGTCGACACAGAAGTTCCACTGATGAAGGCACAGAAATCGCATTTTTCATATTAACAAAGTTCTTTCAACAACACTGTTGTTCTGATGTGTATCATGTTGTATCGTTCCTCAGCCTCTGTCTGGAGATTCAACACGTTAGTATGTGACAGACCCCAGAATTGGTCCAGATAAAAGAGTTATTGGGTACAATGTCTGTAAAGAGGCATTGATTGCTGAGTAGTCTTTTTGACTAATGTAGGCTGTACGAGGCTGTGATTGGGGATTAGTGTGCCATCCACTGCATAAACAAAACCAGGAATTTGGTTTTGTGCAAAAAGTATGATGCATTAGCCTTACTCTGTTTAATAAATTATACAAGACTTCACACAGGTTCCTAATTCGAAGTTAATTTTTAAACAGTCAATTAAATTAGTTAAGTAATAACAAGCTCAGTTGGCTATATTATTGCCTGTAATATATGAATAGATTCATGGATTTACTACTACAAATAATATTACTAATAACACTGAAAAAATAATTTAATCACTTTAAATGTGTTCATTGGCATGGTAGGGCATGGTAGCTCAGTGGTCAGGGTGTTGGGCTCCTAATCAGAATGTTGGTGGTTCAAATCCCAGGTCCACCGAAGTTACCAATGTGGGTTCTTAAGCAAGACTATTAACCCTCATTGCTCCAGGGTTGTTGTGATTAACTCGGTGCTCATCTTGTAAGTCGCTTTGGATAAAAGCGTCCAATAAATGACGTAATGTAAATGTACATGAAAATATGTATTTTATAATAACAAATTATTTTTAAAAATGATAAATTATTTCATTATTAAATTACAGGTTATAATTTTTATTGTGGTTTTGATGCGATTCATAGAACCAGTCCATCTGTGAGCTGTTGTACACTGAAGTTACGAAGTACTTAGTAAGTTACAAGTGGTTTTGACTTCTCGTTATATACGAACGATTTTAAGAACTACGTAAGTTACGAAGACGTTCGGGAAAGGCACGTAAATTTAAATTTTTTCTTAAGTATGAATTTACAAAGTACTTAGAGTTATGACGCCTTTTGGGAAATTAACTCTTTATTGTGTGTGTGTGTGTGTGTGTGTGTGTGTGTGTGTGTGTGTGTGTGTGTGTGTGTAAAATACTTGTAATTTTAATAATTTCGTTTATTACATATAACAAACCTAATCTTTTTATTAAAACAGATTACTTCTTAATCTTCTTTTACTTTTACAATGTGGTGTTTGAATCTGATATTTGATACGTCATCCTCCAGATGAATGTTAGCCAGATGTGAAATGAGCTACTTTACGGTCTCCATGGGAGTTTGAATCTAGCCTGTAACTATTCATTCTATAAGACTCGAGGATTTGGAAATATTTGATGTAGAATGGTGCCCTCGTTTTGTGCTTTCCAACTGAGCAAACTGTAAACATTTATTGCACCAGTGTAAATCAAGCAAACGTCTGCCAAAATATGTTTTTCTTTGCTTTTGCAGTCATGCAGTTATTATTTTTTAAGAATCTGTTAAATAACCATAACCAACCCCTTAACAAAATGTTGTGTCGTGAACATTTTGACATGCACATCTTTGAAAATGTATTAATTTAGACTTTCAATAACAGGTTCCTTATTAGTGCCTTTGGGAAATTCTTCTTGGGCGGTACATTCAATGCATCATGGTGTTGCTATTTTCCCTCGGGACCTTGGATCTTAAACCTTTAAACATATAATTGAACAGTTTTTTTACTGTTAGAACAGGATTAATCGAAACAGTCATTAATATTTTTGTTTTCTTAAATATTATAATTTGCACAATTGTTTGCATTTATAATTTAGATGATCAGAACTTAATGTGCGGCTTTGCGCTTAGGAGCTTGTGAGTATTTTTTTTACCCACCCCCTTTGTTCTTTTTCTTTTCCTTACTCCTTATTCAGCAAGTCAGCACCAGTAGGCCTAAAAGTTTTTAGATGGCGCTTTATGGCGCAAGGTTAAAGGTGCTGGCCTTGACTTGGTAGTCAAGAACTTCACGGAAGTTCAAGGCAATTTGTGCATTGCAGTAGGGCGGACTTGGTATCGACAACGAGCCTTATTTCTTGATGAAAATATTTGACTTACGAAAAATAAATTATTAATTCAAATTACAAAATCGACCCGGGGACGTTGTGTATAGTTTCAGGCAAGCAAAAGTATCCACGGTTCACCCAACCCAGGCTGAAATAGCGGTGAACATGTGGTGAGATGTTCAGCCACGCTCTCTCTCTCTCTCTCTCTCTCTCTCTCTCTCTCTCTCTCTCTCTCTATCTCTCCTTAACATACACACACACCCACACACACGCTCAAACGTGTTTTACCACTTTAAAGACTTCAGATAGCTTTCAGAGATCCAATCCAGACCACATGATTACCTACAGAAAATCAACGCTATTAACCGGATTTCGATCTGAAACTTTGGGCGTCTGAAACGTTCTGTTAGTTCAGAATGTTGTACATTATAACATGAATGAAACGGTCATTGTTTCCGAATTCAGATTCTAAAAGATTCTATCTAGCCACTTCGCGGCGGAAGGAATCTCATTCCTAGGAGCAGAAGGTGCAATTAAGAGAAAAAAACTACAATTTAGTGCCTGTGCATTTACGACGTTGTCTAGACTGGACGTGTTTTCAAATGACCGCTGGAAATTTCTTTTAGTGCCCACCCTTAGCTCAGTCCTAGACTTTCAACACACACACACACACACACACACACTAGCTCGAAAGCACGCTCACACGTGTTTTCTCCAGGCTACTATAGGGTCATACCTGTTCTGCAAAACAAATTCACCCTGCTTAATTCTTTGCAGACATTCTGCGAAATAAGACGATAAACCAGCAGAAAGCTGAAAACGTGCAAATTAGGAATCAGGTTAAATCGGTTGTACCCATTCATATTGTTTACAAACGTTCTTTGCTACTTTGCAAAAAATAACTGTCGATGACTTTGAAATAACAGGCCATAGTGGTTTTAATGCTTGTTTATGTCAAACGTTAAATCTTCCATGGCGAGTCGGTTTTGGATGGTTTGCTTACACACGCGCTGTGTTGACACGTTAAAATGTTTTATTTATTTATTTATTTATTTTTACTATTTCTTCACACAGCGTGGAACTAATGCACTGGGATTAAATAAAAAAATCTTTTAGAACAAAAAGCGTATATTTTTATTCTGTCTCTTTTAATCAATCACATTTCTTTTGTATAGTCCTATGTATGTATTTGACGTCATATTCTCTTCCTCCACACATGTAAACGACTAACATAAACAACAACTTACAAAGTTAAAGAAATAGAAAACCCTGCAGCCTTCACTTATGTATAGCTTCTCGTTTCACTTTAGTATATACTGAAACAGAAAAAAAAGAAATGAAAATAAAATAAAAAAGTTCATATTTACAGTAAATAAAATTACATAGTGGGTAATAGTTGCATAGTTGCTTTTATATGAGATGTCTAGTAAATAAAACAATATAACAATACTACAAGTCAGACATATTACGGTTGAATTGTTATATTTACCAATAAGAATGTCTAATAATTTGTCCAAAAACTATTTGACAAGGCTACTTTCTCCTTTGCCCTGGCCAACCCTTTCAAAATATATTTCTGCCTGACATCCAGTTTCTCAATATAACAATACTTGAGAATAATGACATTAAACAGCAATGCATACTTAAAAGAACGCACATGAAACGACTTGGAAAGTCCCAAATTTCTTCGCAGCAGCCGCTTAATTTTTCAATAGGTGTTACATTCAGTATGACTTGGTTTTGCGTTGATGTTTTAAAAATGACAACAACCGGGTCTTCAATGTCCGAAGCGAAATGGACGCACTTCACAAAAGAGGGTTACCCGAAAAATACTGCAGACGATCTCGGCTTAGTTTCTTCTCTTTCATCCGTCGGTTTTGAAACCAAATTTTCACCTGTCGGTCGGTGAGGTTCAACATGCGCGAGAGCTGCAGCCGCTTTTCTTTGTTAATGTAAACGTTAAAGAAAAACTCGCGCTCGAGCTCTCGAATCTGGAACTTGGTGTAGGGGCAGCGTTTTTTTCTCGTCCTCGTAATACCTTAAACAAAAGAAAACAAAATATGGTCAAAACACTCACTGCTGAAAGTTGGAAGAGGTTAGGTCAAAGGTCAAAGACAAATGCATTCTGAATTTGCTGTTTTGTAGCCAATGGAACGTTTTCATTAAAAAAAATGATAGGAACAGGTGAAGGCTATAAAGTTTCTACAATATAACTTATATAAAAGTAAAATTCACTTCAATAAACCCAAAAACAAATACAATTATGATTTGTATTTACAAATATGTGACAAACACGTCAGACACGATGCACTAATGCAACACTAAATACTTCTTCTTATAACTCTCTCTAATTTTATTCTTACCCAGGTCAGAGGCAAACGTTTCCACGATTACCAGAATAATAAATACTATTATATTAATGTCAATAAATTATACACTACCAGTAAACTAAACGTATATCTGCATTTATGTTAACGTCACATTTCTTTCTGCTTGATAAAGAAATGATTTTAAGATTTATATAATGCATCAGTATTTTAATTTAAACTTCAGTAAAAGGATGAATTTACTGTAACGTATTAATCATAAAACGCATATTTAAGCCAATATTTGTTGAGAAATTTAGTTCTTTAAAATAGAACTTTACCGGACCAGTTGTAAGTTGTTAAAATTATTTGTAATGATAATTTGAAAAAAGGTCAATTGAGTGTGGCGTGTTTATTAAACTGACTCTTATTTCCCACTTATACTTTTACTCGTCGATATTAGTGACCTAAACAATTTCATTTGGGCTTCTTAATTTTTTAATTACAAAGAACGTAACATGCCTAAAAATTAAATGCGTACAATGTTTCTAATGTTTATAGATCTCGGAAAGACTTTAAAAAGAAAAGCAATTACTAAATTATAATTGCAGATTTAACATTTTAACTACTCAGTATTTGTATTTATTTAAATCAATAATATATAGGTGGCATTCTAAACGTAACTGAATTACAGACCTTAAACAAAAAAAATTATTCCTTAGTAATAATTAACTCAGATATAATAAAATGTTTAAACCTTAAAATTGCATTTATCGTGAAAAAAACGATCTGCTATTAATATACAGTTATTTAATAATGATTTTAATTTTCTGTTAATTCAGCTAGGCTACACTGAATATCTCAGCCATTTTGACTTGGTGGTCCAGAGGTACAAATGAAACCTAGCCCTCACAGCAATCACTTCATGTTAGACCTAATAGGGATGCAAGCTACAGACTGTCATTAGATGAACAACAAAGTAAGAAAAAAATGAGAAATGGTGTGTTTGGAGTAAATTCTTAAAATATCGCCAATATTCAGTCGTTATCATTTGATATGGTGAAGCAAACAAATTTGAATTAGAATTTTTCTTACCATAAAAAATGTGTATGTCTTGGATTTACGTGACACATAGTTTTAAAAAACAAAGTCTAGAATAACTACACGAAAGTCGTTTTGCTTAGACCAATGTCGATGTGAGCCAGAACGTTTTGACAAGTAGACTTTCAACGTGCAATGTGAAACCCCCTATAGTTCCTTAAACACAATTACTGGGCTATACAGCGTGTAGGTTTAAATACCGATGTTCTGCCCAATTGGCTTTTACCCTCTTCGTCTCCTTTTAAAATCCCCTTTAAATGTCTGCTGCGCAAGTTCACGATCAAAGTTAACATTTGTCACAACAGCTCGGTCTTAAAAATCACAGACTCACATAGAGCCTCTCTAGTGTGTAACATATCGTTTATTTCTTTTCAAAGGCCTGTTCTCATCGTAAAAAAAATTCTTCTTGTAAGAAATGGGTTTTGTAGGTTATAATAAAATCCTTTGAATGCTTATAAAACTGCACGTAAATCTGGCCGAAGAAACACTGAGCTAAAGCCCTTCACCCCTGTATTTCTGTGCCTTCTCTCTACATTTACGGCTCCGAATACCTACTAGAAAGCTCGTTTTTGCAACCGCCGTCGTCCTTCGTCGCCTCGGTGGAACTTGCGGTGGTATTTTCGACCTCCTCCTCATCGTTCTCCCGCTGGTGATTTTTTTCTGGGTCCGAACTTGCCCCTGGATCTGGCTTGCTGGCGCTCTCTTCTTTTTGCACGCAGTCCTCGGTGGTGCCGCTGTATGCGCCATCGAAAAAACGATCGAAACCTTGCGGCAGGACGTTGTTATTTTTCCCTGGGTTCGGGTAAAAACTTGTGCCGGGTTGCTGGTGAAGATGATGGTGATGAGGATGATGGTGGTGGTGGTGGTGGTGGTGGTTGTTGTAGACGCTTTCGTTTTTCATCAGCATTTCCGTCATGGAGGACGATGGCGGAAGGCATTCTTCCGCCGCGTAGCAAGGCGTGTAGCTACCTCTGTGGTGCCACTTGCCTGACGGGTCCAGTCCGTACGACACGTCCCGAACCGGCTGCACGTGAGACAGGCTGGTAGGGTAAGGGTAGGCGATCTGTCGAGAGGAAGCCTGCGGCAGAAAAGAAGACACCGCAGAGGAAGAAGAGGAAAACTCGGGCACGTAGTATGCACAGTTGGGAAGATACAGACTCGAGCCGCAGCCCGTCCGCTCCCCGAATTCGGCACCTCTGTCTTTCCTCGTCTGGGAGCAGAAGTTGCCCAGATTGACCGAGTTAAACATCGTCCTGACTCATGCACTCGTGTGCAGTCGGATGGATGTTTTTGCGGGGGGGGGGGGTCAGAAAGGGGGGGACTCGAACCGCTGAAGAGAGAGGGGGGAAAATTTGGGAATGCAAGATGACGCGGACGCGCTTTCCGTCTAAAGTCGCTCCTGAAGACACGTGATCGAAAGTAGATATATTGTCGTATATCAATTTGGAAAACCTTAGCGTGTGTAGGAGTGGTTCCCTTATATACCAGAGGTAGAACCGCGATCGGCTTTCAAAAAAGCCCACAGAGACGTAACGTTAAAAGAATCTGAAGTCATCGATTGTTTTTTTTTCTTTTGCAAACGCAAAAACAAAGTAAAATAGCAAATGTGCGAATTACGCACTGTATTAAAAACCCGTTATTAAATGAAACCCACCTTACTGTTCAGTGCCTGCATCTGCAATGAAACACGTTTGATCGTAATAAAACAAAACCTAATCTCTTCTCTGTGATGGTTAGTATAATAAAAATCAAGCAAAGTCCAATGCAGAAGGTTCGGCTTTATCTTTATATTCAGTCTCTGGCTATGACGAAGCAGAGCTCAGTAAGAAAAAGGTTTGCTCAATGTTCTACGTAATGCTATATTTAGAAATATAGATTTTCCTGCAATATTTAAATCGACAAGCAAATAAAACACACTTTTTTTTGTTGTAACTAAATATTTAAATTTAAAAGGCATTGATTGACACACCTATTATTTGTAGCCATTTCAATGCGCATCTGACACGCTGTTCCTTTTTTTCTGTGTGGTCAGCAGTATTTCTGCGACTGTGTGTTTATGCAGTGCAGTTGCATCCTAAAACAGTCTAAGCGACTGTGAGTTGTTTTAAAACTAGAAAGTGATATGAGAAATAATCCATAATTAGAATTTAACCAAAGTCATGAAATACAATACAATCCAATAATTTCTGAGAAGAAGTTAATGAATCAAGGTTTGTATACGTCGTTCTGATTTTAAGAACACTGTCTAACAGTGAAGGTCACTGTGTTGGACATAACAAAGAGCCCTGCGCCGTGTGAATGGTACAAATGGAGCTGTTTCTACAGATAAAAGGTCGCACGGCCTCTATCAAGTACAAAGGGCTCAGGCAGCTGTCCAGACAGCCCTTGAATTTGACCACTAAACTCTCCAACGGGCCAGTTGTACAACCCTTAGCGCACAGGTATTTTCACATGAGATGAAATGGGAAATCGGAAATAAACATATGCTCGCTTGCTATTTTAGCTCGAGGAAAAGGGAGACTATCACGCATGTGCAACACCTACTTAATCTGGGACATTACGCCTTTATTATGTGTTAACTGTGTGAATTTATTTGCGTGGTCAACGTCAATGCTCCAAGACAAAGACCACAAAAACAAACTAACGCATGCAATAGTCTGCGAGCAAAACGTGCGCATAGCGACAAGCCATACGATCTGCACCAAAACACACGGAAACAACATTTAGGCTAAATTAACAACCCCTCTTTCTTTTCTTTTATTCAGAATACTGTATATCGCGTTTTCAACGAGCCGCTATAGCCGCTATTCTTATTAACACCAACGGTGATGAGAGACGTAATGTCATTTGTTTTTAACAGCGGCACACATTTAGATAGAATACTTTATTCATCCCGATGGAAATTAGCAACTTTATTTTAAATCAATCTCATTCCTTTATTTTAGGTAAAGATATTATAGGATAAAAAATACTTCATACAAACGTTATGAAACAACGAAAACGCCATTTAAACATTTAAAAAAGTTCTGAAATTTGAACCGGATTGTATGTGAGCATTTTCGAGCTGCATTACTTATTCTCGGTTTGTTTCCGAAATTCCTTCAGAATGACCAAATGAAACTGTCGGTGCGGAGCAACTACTTGTTCAAAAGCCACACTCGCACATAAATTGGCCGTGGAACAAGCTCTAAAATCGCCGTGTTAAACAGTGTTATTGTCCCCCCATGGCTCAGATTATTTTAATTGGATGTAGCCAACCTATTAAATTCGGCTGTTGAAGAGGACACCACACCAACAAAACAGTCACCCAGTTCGTTATGGGCAAGTCAACAATTAACAAGCAAATAATGGACACAAAATACACAATAATAACTTTTAAGCTACACTTAAAGGTACAACATTAACGTTTACTAATGTTATTGTTACTTAGAACGTCATAAAGCGTTTGGAGCGAACTGATTAACTCTGATTTGTGAACATAACCGTTTAACCGATGTTAAACTTTAAAAGATACATTATGTTTTGTTTCTTAGAGTGAAAATATAATTGTTCTCATTGTTTTAATTTGATTCCTTGTACTTTGGAATATGTAGACAAATAAGTCGCGACCAAGTTTGAAATCAGCGACGCATATTTCACACAGTACAATCTACAGAGCATATTTTTAGTTTTGATTGAACTTGATCTCGCGTATAAATAAATAAATAAATAAATAAATAAATTATTAATTGCAAATATGGCTTATGCTTATTGCATTTTTTGATTACCTATTTCTGCACTTGTTATTAATGTCTAAGTCTTAATGTAGTAAAATAATCAAATAAATTTATGATAAAAAGTAATTAGTAAAGATCCAGTATTGAAACGAAGATCATACCGAACCTTTTGCTTTACGCAATAACATTTAGTTAACAAAACAATTTTGGCCCAAAATTAAAACAGAGTTGTTGTTTTTGTTCAGTATGCTTACCGAAGATAAAAAAAAAGTAGTTTAACATTTGTATGGCACAAAGGCCTCTGGGTTATAAATGAACTTTGCCCTATAAGCAGGCTTTATGTTACCTGCAACAAACCTAAAGAAGAAGAAGAAAAAAAAAGCAACACATTCTAGGAGTTTATGTGTATGTACGTTTTTACCTTCATGGTATCTGAAATATAAAATAGATTTACGAGAAAGGAAATCGTATCTGTATTTTCTTACCGAATATCCGTTTTGTTTTTTGTTTCCAACAGCATTAAGGCCTAATTGAGTCTCTGTCTTTATGAGGTTTAATTTCCTCAGCACTACTGTTCCTCTCAGATCTCAACGTTTGAAGTCGCTCGTCTCGATCACTTTAAATACATCACATTTTCATTTCTCATTAAAAAACAATTTCTTTCCTTCGAAATGTAAAACCGCGGTACCTATAAACACCAGAGTCTGTTGTAAGTCTTTCTGTGAAACTGACAAGAAAACTAATGATACGTTTTGAAGTTCTCAGTTTAAATTCTAATCCTTATACATTTTTCTATAAAAGGTATTGTACTAACTTGACCTTCAACTTTTGTTGGTACCTTTCTGCCCATAAACGGTGTAAAATGCCAGAGAGCTGCAAAATAAAAGCCGTACAAAATTTATTATTATTATTATTATTATTAGTAGTAGTAGTAGTAGTAGTAGTAGTAGTAGTAGTAGTAGTATTATTAGTATTATTATTAGTATTAGTATTAGTATTATATAAAACACAATGAAACAGCCGTCTCTAGTCTAACTATAACAATACAATCCTTTAATAATGCATAAATGAATGAATCGCTTCTACGAACTTAATTTTTCAAGCAAACGTTCTACTGCTATTTGTAAAGTATATTTCTGAAAAGTACATTCAACAATAGAAAATTAAAATTTTCAACAGTAGGTGCAAATCGCGCGCGCGCGCGCGCGCGCACACACACACACACACACACACACACACACACACACACACACACTCACACACACACACCTTCAATAATTTCGTCATCTAAATGAAATTTAAAAAAATGATATATATATATGATCCGTTTAAATGATTTAACCAATTTTCTTTTTAATTTGGTAAGATGTACACTTCCAATAGGCATGTTTTTTTCAGTAACATCAGACGCATTGTTTATTTGCTTGAATACTTGAATTTTGTGGTAAGGATTTTTTTTCTTATTTCCTTCTCATCTTCTTTTTTTTTCTTATCAATTATATACATATATTTTTATTTTACATTTTATATATTTTATATCTGCACCGTTCAGGTTTTGCATAGATAGTCTAAAAGAATTATTGGAATGTCGTTCGCTGTCCCCGGCATTATGTTTTAGAAAACCTTTAAATGGTTAATATATTATTTATGACATTTATTATGCATTTAAAAAATAAACTTGGTGGATTTTGTAAATTCTATTTTTATCCCTGTTTAAGAAAACTAACGATTTTAAACATTTCTACGCGAGACTTTTTCTTAATATTGTTTTCGTTTAATTTACAATTCGTGTTGATGTATATTATCTATATACATATATATATTAATAAAAAAATATATATAAATATGAAATATATTAATATATTTTCACTCTATCGATATGAGATTTGATATTTTAATGTTGTTGGTTAAAATTGATGCAGTCTGTACAAACATCTTGATGCGCGATTGCTGGTTAAACCTTCACTAATTGTTTATATGCTTAAGAATTTCGCTATTAGGTTTTATTTAAACACAGAACTGAATCAGGAAATTAATAAACTAATAGGTTTGTTAAAATTGTTAATTTAAAGACAAAAAACACGCGTCTTATGTAGTTAATCAATGTGTTGTGCAACCCAAAAAGCTATTTAACGAAACTCCTATTTTAAAAACTTATTTTCTGTACAGTTTTTAAGTAGTTTTGTTGGCTAAGTAATGTGACCAGCAGAGTACGCTCTAAACTGCACTCTAAATATAATTCTTTAAACGTGATGTAATTATTTAATCAGTAGCGTTAAAGTAAAATCTAAAATATATCGGAATCAATTTTTTAAAAAAAAATTGGAAACATGCCTACACGATGTAACACACCCTAACATACCTATTTTGACCTCATAAAGGTTGTGTTAACGAGGTGATGTGTTGAATCAGGGGTGCTAGAACAGCAAAAGTTCTAACATGTGCAGCTCGTATAGACTAAAGCAGCAGCAGTAGTGAGAAATATTGATCTAGACAACAACTTTTTTTCTTTTCTCTTCTTTTCTTTCTTCTTTTTTAACCCTTCCTTCCCCCACCACTGCCACATTCAAGGTCTTCGTCAAAGGCACATATCAATGACCACAGACAAACGCCATAAAATAGTCAAAGTCCGTCTCAAAGTCAAAACCGTAGTCATAAACTTAAATGCAACCAAATGACCAAATGCCTTACGAGTGAACAGAGTGTATTGATTTTTTTTCCTTAAAAATGCAACTTTAACAGAATTCTGATTCCCTCCACCTCCTAAATAGAACGATGTTTAAAGTCAATGTTTAAAGTCAAGTTATCTGATAACTTTGGATACTTTAATTAATTTAGTCTAATTTACATAAATAATAAAATCAAAGTGATTTTTCTGAAATAATATAGTTCATAAGTTGTATAGTACATTACCAAAAACTAATGAATTTACAATTAATATTAAAACGAAGAGCTTAAATAGTTTACGTGTGCGAAATTTGTACTAAGAGCAAATGACAAAATCCCAGATTTAGAAAGTAAATGATAAAACCGAAAACAAAGGAATCCACACGACGAACATTACGTATCGTGTGTCTTGTTTTAACACTAGCAACTTTAATAAAAAAAAGTTTTCTACATGTAGCCTATTATAACAACAACAACAAAAAAATTCTACATGTCATGTGGAACTCCGAAAGCACATGTATTAAATAACTGATATAAATCTGAATGTTGTAGAAATATTTTATAGATTATTTAGATAGTCATGTATAAAAACGTTTTATCGAGATTCTGTACATTTATTTAGGAGGAAAAAACTAAAAGCGTAATTAAGACATAATGCATCGCAATGGACACAAAATAACACTGATAAGGCCTGTGATTTACCCCCCCCCCCCGTACACCAGACCAACTATACGTAAACAAAAACGGTGGACAAATATATAAAAAAGGCTTATTTAGCACTTTGTAGAATTGTATTATTGAAGGATTTTTGCGCCATAGGAGTTGTATTGTCTCCAGGATTCTGAACATAATATTATTAACTGTAACGCCTTTGTATCCAAACAATACGAACTGGCGTTACACGTTCAATTACATAAATAAAGGTATTTATAAATATCTAATCATGCAAAAATATTAAATAACAAAAATTTTAAATTATGTTACCAGGAAAACATCACAGACACGCCCACTAGCACGTTCAACACTATTCCGACATTATTCCGACAGTGAGGATGTAAGAAGAGGTAAAAAAAAATAATAATAATAAAGTCCGAGTGGGAAACAATAACTGTTTGCATGTAATTGAATAATTTGTTGGTATGTTAAAATATTTGATATTATTTATCTGAGATACCGTTATTGTATTTTGTATTGGCGTTGTACAAATTTATAGCGCATGTATTTTTATTGCATACTTTTTGCAGGCTTGTAAAAGAATTTCACATTGTGGCCAAATCACATAAAATGAACTATAACAGGATTTGATTATCTTTTTTTTAAGTGCCAACGCGTCTCGTGAAATGATTTGTTTAAAAGAGAAATTGTCATCAAGTGACACGTGAGCATTTTCCTTCTTGGCTACATGTTAATTTTGAGATCAATATAATCGTTTTATTAACACATTACTGCTACTCATATTTGTTGTGGTTAATATGGTTTTTCAATTTTTGTTTAGCCTTAAGTCATTTCTTTAATTCAACTGTTATTAAAAGAAAAATGTCAACAAAGACCAAAAATCCATTTTTTAAACACATAAACCGAACATTTATTCTTTAACTGTACTTCATACCAATTTAGCAGCTATTAATGCAGAACAAATGCATAAACTAAATAAGATAGTCACAGAAATCATTGCAAGACATTATACATTATGAAAACATCACAGTTTTTATACAAACTGAGGCGAACGATGCAAAGGAGATAAAGAGAGCAGCATAGGTATATAAATAAGCTTCTGGTGCATGCGATACAGATTAAAAGCACAAACATTTGAATTTTTTAAAAAAGATTATTAAACATATTTCATCTAAGTCCGCTACAGCATACAGCAAAATGATTTTCTGCAGTATTCACAGGAGAAAACAATACGACTTGTATGTAAATCGAGACACAATTGTGTAACGTCTCTAGAATGTTAAACATAAACAATACAAATGCATAGATGAGGTACTGGTTTGCCTGCGAAGGGAAATGCATAGAACTATTTAGTTAATTCCTTGTTTTCGTGAATATAAAACACGACCTTTGTAAGGTAATGTGCATGGCAAACATTTAGGAGGAAGCACTAAATGACGAATATAAGTGGTGTACAATCTTTATGTAATAAGCACCGAAAAATCCCCAAACCCCCTTCGTAACCTTATGCTGGCTAATATGATCAACAAGCATGCTGCTACTATTTACTTCTTCATTTCTGCATTTATTGAACTAGGCTGTAACGGAATGATATTGGATTTATTCAACTGTTAAAAAAAAACAATAAAATTGAAGCTATTAATCTTGATTTAATGACCATTTCTTAAGTGTAAAATTAATAAATATTGATTATTAATAGTTGCGTTTTTTATAGTCACGATTATTATAATTATAATTAGTAAAGTTAAGGGTTATAACAGTAAAAAAAAAATATCGAGCCCAAACGCTGATGATAGCAGCAACATAGACACGACAAAAAAACAGACAATTCCCGTTATCTTCTGATTTCATTCTTATTTCTCAGCGCTCAGATAATCTGACGTTAAAGCTGATTGCGAAACTGAAATCTGTTGTGAGATGCATTTCCTACTTTGTGGTTTACTTTAACAATCAGACAGATTTACTTAATCGCACACGACGATCTTTATTTTTAGTTGTGTCATCCGGTCTGAAATAATGATTCCTACTCCCTGTGGTTTCGACCGAACCATTGGAACATTAAAGGATCACAAACCTCATAGTTGCTGAATGTGTAATTAACTTTTAAACTGATAAGTGTTTTGAATTTGACGTCAATATCCAATTAACACGCAAATTATTAAAAAAAACTTAAATAAAATTGCAACATTTAAGACTTGATATTTTATTTTTATTAATTTAGTTTTAATTTTATTTTAAGGAACACATTATCTCGGTGTGAGGGGTATGTTGATATCTAAACAAATCACATGCTATACTCTAACGCAAAGTAAACAAAATTGTTGAGATTTTTTGGTCTTCTAATCTGAGAGTTTTACGAGAGATAAGTGTGTTTGTTTGTTATCATCTGTCCGTAATGACAGAGATGTTCACAGCTACATCAGCATCATTTTTAACCGGTGACATGTGCCATCGTACACTATCGACATGTTTCCAGTTTAACAAAAAGTTTCATTCGCTTTTTCAGCATTTAATTAAACCCGATCCTCACCTGTACGGTCAGGCTGGACAGCACGAATGATACCGGTCTTAATTAAACTCTGTTCATTTGATATTGATGCTGATGCATATTTGTCACGTGTCAGCTTTAGAAAAAGGACAGAGCCTGTTCTCGCAGCATCAGTCTTTTCTTTTTCATGCGTCGGTTCTGGAACCAGATCTTCACTTGTTGGTCGGATAAACTAAGTCGGTCTGAAAGCTCCTTCCTCCGCTGCCGCGTGATAAACTCGTTGAGCATAAACTCGCTCTCCAGCTCGGCCAGTTGAAGTTTAGAGTAGGGCTTGCGCTTCTTCCGGTTCCTCGCGTGGGCCGGGTACCATGGAGCACCTGGAAGCAGGTGGGGAAAAACTTAGCATATTATAAGACAACGTAACACCTGCAAAAATCAGAACAATGATAATCATAAGAGGAAGAAGAAGAATATATTATGCACACGTATGCATTTTATTTGTATATGTATTTTTTGAATAGCTTAATGCCAAACAACAGGACATTAAATAGTTTAAATGTTCATAGTTTTTCTCTTTTGCTCATCTAAGCAACAGCGTGACTTTGACTCTTGAATTGACTTCATGCGGCAGTGTATTGTGCTTATACACATTTGTTCAATTACCACATTGCCATACTTAAATGAGACGTGTTAGAACATATTCTTTACTAATTAATGAAAGTAAAAGTCGAATTGACGAATTAGTATTCTTACGGTATTTGCTGACAAGCGTTCTTGACCCAAATGTTTAAATTAAAGTTATTATTTTCCTAAATACAAAAACAATCACGTCACTGCACTTGTTGTAGGGGTCCGAGAGTCAACATTATTTTAATGTCCAAGCACAATGTAGTTACTAAGTGTCAATTGTCCTTTTTAATTAATTTTTTATCAATGCTCAAAGAGCTCTGTATATTTTGCTGTATCATTATTATTCAAACTGAATCCTTTCCCAACACGAGTTAGATTTTGCAGTCAAAACAATCTGAAAGGTGGACGGTGTGCATCCACCTTAAGAACATTGTAGACAGTAAACAGAACATATTTTCTTTCGTTTTGTTACTGTAAATGGAACTGTGGACGTCCTGCAAGTGATAACTCTTTGTTACTGCATCTTTTATAAGTTGTATTGTTTTGTTGTATTGTCCAGTAGCGATTTACAACTGCAGAAAAAAATCTACACTACTCTAAAATTGCAGAGGATATTCTTCAAGCACGTGTTTTCCCCCCACTTTATCCAAGTGCATAGTTTTTAATAACAACAAAAACCTAGCACGATTGCAGCCATGTTGCTACGTTCAAGTGTGCACCGTTTAGAAATTTGGAAATTGAACATTTAACAGGTATTAATCCCAACCATACTGCTCGTCTGGCTGCACCACTAAAAAACAAACTAAAACCAATAGAATTTTAACAGAGTTTGCTTGCTCACCTCCACCTTGAGTTGTGCTGCATGCATTGGATGTTAGCGACTGCGCCATGGTGCACGACACTTTTGCCCCTTCGTGATGTGATGAAGCCGACTCTGATTGCATAGAGTGACAGGATTGAGGATTTTGGTTCACGTGTTCAGCAACGTATGCGTACCCCATCATGCTGCTATCGTGCAGTCCGTGCTGCTGCGCTACGGACACCGACGTGTCGTCTCTCCCCCTGTCATCGCTCTTGATCTTGGTGCAGTTTTCCCTCGAGCTCCCGCCTCCATTTCCACCGTAAAAGCATTTGTTCTCTTCCTGTCGGGCAATCTCACACGCTCGGTTAAACGTGGAATTCAGGGACACCGGGTTACCAAAAAAGGGCTGCATGTATCCGTTGCACGGCTCTGGCTGAGTCCAAACATTGTCTCGTCTTGCGTAAGGGAGGGAAGGCAGAGCCGCGGAGGACCGGAAGTTGTGGAGGTAAAACGCGTCCCCGGTGTGGATGTTTAGCAAAGGTCCCACAAACCCACTATTGAGGAGATTGTGCTCGCCCATTTCGCCGGGCCCGAGCGCGAGATTCCAGTTTATAGCCGAATATCTGACATTTAACGTCGTTAAAACGAGAGACGCGTGCCATTGGTTACCGCGCACAGTCACGTGACGGCAACGGATTCCTTCCTTGCCACCCAACGGTATCGGTTTTCGTTAACGGAGAAAAATTGTTTGATGTGTAGTATAAACTCAAAGAAATTCGAACCTTTTCATTTCAATATATACATAGATAGGACAGAGACACAGACAAAGAGACAAAGATAGAGACAGACAGAGCGACACAGAGATAGATCCATACAATATAGTGTTGGCTGGAATGTAGCGTATGCGTTTTTCACGTCAGTAAATCGACTCGTATTTATTTAGTCACGACCTCTAAAGCTCGTTATAAGAAGACACGAGCGTATTGTCCCTATCTGTGCCTCCCAAGACTTTGTTTTAGATCAAACCCCAAATAAATTGAATGTCACATAAAGCTAAGAGGCTCTTCTTTACAAGCCAATATTAAAGAACAGACAGCTGGTTAAAGCCACTTTCCTCCGCTGTTTTACAATAAAGAGTTTCATCGATAGCTCTGTAAAATAACATGCAATTTAATATGGCTTATTTTGGATATTTTTAAGAGAGCAATTTATATTTCTATATTTATATTATTCCTCACCAGATACTCTATAAAAGTTGCACATAAGCAGTAATGTGTACGGTACCTGTTCATATAGTAGGTCAATGAAACTAAAGCATTAACATATTCTATGCATTTAACAGCAAATAATGCAGATAGCAATAGTGATGAAAGTATTTTCTCACTTCGTAAGCACAAATACAATAATAACAATATAAAATCAGCTTAATGCAGCAAATCATAAAATCTAACTGCGAAAAGCAACAATAAATTTTGAAATAAAAAAAAGTTATTTACACTTCGAAAAGCAATGTAACATTGTCTATATATATATATCAAAACTTTCTTTAAGATTTACTTACAGCTCTGAAGTGCACAGTGTAAACAGTTTTTTATTGTGCACTACAACATTTATATTACTAATAAATTCCTTTACAGCACCGAAAGGAATCTAATTAAATGTACTCAAGCGTAGTTATAGGTAATATGAAACGCAACTGATTAATCTGTTATGAGTTGAAACTCAGTGAATTAAACATAGTTTAAAAAAAAGAAAAAAAATCCACATTCTATTAAATATATAATCAGATTTATTTAAGGCTTCAAATATCTTTCAGTTGTCTTTAAGTATCCTTACGAGTGAAAATAGAAAGTTCGGTTTCGACAAAGGAACGGCTCCGTAAACATCACTAAACCCAAACTCGTTCAAAGACAAAAAAAACCTGAAATGGGAACCAGCTGAGTTTTTGCTTGTAAATACATTTCTGACTTAGTTGGATTTAAAGAATTAAACTTACACGGCTTTAGCGAGCAGCTGGTCATTATCATTCCCTCCACCGTCCACTTGAATCTCCCGTGAATCCCTTCTGCAAATCATTTTCCGGTGTTTCCCTCAAAATCTACATCCAAAGGATCACTCTGTCGCTGAAAACGTCACGAAACTCCTGATTAGTTTCCTTTAGTTAGTTTCACACGATTCTCTTTTTTTTCTTTACAATTTTTATGTTAAGAAATGCAGCTTCTTTCCTTTTTGGCGCCTCATTCAGTTCAAGGTCACTGTCTAGTGCACTCAAGTCCAGACACCAAAAGTGTAAACAAAAGGGTGTTTCCTTCCTTTGGATTTATTAGGACCAGTGTTTGGACTCATCGCATTTGTACGAAATCTACATTTCGCCCAATTTCAACAGAAAACAACCTCGAAAATATCAATCACAAAATGGGAAGTTTTTTCATGTCGTTTTTTTTAAATAACTACTACAGGAGCCAAAAATAGCAGTTAATTTATACAAAAACAACCAAAAGTTTATATATAACAGTAAGTTATCTACAAGGCGTTTAGCATTGCCTAAAAACTATAGCTAAATCAATTAGCACAGCTTTGAATAATTGATTAACTGATTTTGAATAGTTTATTTATATTGTGTTTTGGTCTAATAAGACTTCATTCAAGTTTTACTACTTTGGGCATAATACTAACTGTTTCTGTTTTTAAACTAATAATATACATGTGTTTGGTCGTCTCTACAAACATCAACACATTTATTAATTTTGATAAACTATTGGTGTAACACATTGGAAAATTATGATAGTTGCTTTATTACTAACTTAACATTTACACAAATAATAACAGTAAATTGTAAACATCGAGATTATGAATGTAAATGTTTGTACATTTTAATGTATAAACGAATTAATATAAATTGTGCTTATATAAACTAGCAGTAGAAAACTGTTTTGCTTAAACGCTGGAAGAACTGATGCGGCTTTTGTAAGAACTTTCGAGAGACAGCGGCATTATTTATTTATTAGATTTTGCTTACAGTTATTTTTAAAACTCACTATGATGCGGTTCAAAATTGTATATTAACTTTAGTGACATTTAATCCTTGTCGATAGTTTGTTTGATCACCATTTTTTAACACAACGCAGTGTTTATTTTTCACCTTGTGACGTAACAAACAAATCAAGTTTGAACTACAAAAATCGTAAGATCTGAATGTGCTGTTTTAAGAGTTAACTTAACAGGACGACTTTGGTCGAAAACACAAGTACAAATGAATGAAACCTTTTCGCATTCTACAGTTCACATTTAATAACAAGAACATTTTGGGGATATCTAAAATCTTGTTTCTCGTGGGGATTCGGAGCTTAATTCGCTGTTTTAAATTCCTCAGTCAGTTAAACGATCCTTTATTTAAACGTTTGTGAGCTCATTGCTGTTCACATATTACATACACAACCCGTCTGTAAAAAGTTACGAGTCTCATAAGAACTTAATTGCCATTAATTATTTGAATTACTCTGAAATAGTCACAAGCACGCGGTTAAATGTCAATTTCGATCATTTTTAGAGGAGACAAAGATAAATAAACAAAACTTTTTAGCAAAGTTTTTCTTTAATAACACGGCATAAATCGAAAGCCACAATAATTCACTTCTATTTAAAACGATGTTATTTTATTTTTTAATGAATGTCCTCTTATGCAAATCAGGGTTGTTCTATATTTTTCTTTAATTACATGCATTTTTACGTCGTCCTAACTTGCAACATTAGCTTTAATCAGATCAACGTTCAATGTGCTGTGTAGTGGAATTGTAATTACTCATATCGACCAGCAGAGGCTATCGTGCACCATGTTATCAACCTCACTGTGAGTGGTTACCTCCAGCTTTAAACATAATCATAAGCTAAAACGCTATAACCGGTTTCCGAAGAACCGCGGATTCTAATTTGTGGCGTTGCAGTATCTTCATGGTATATTCTACTGTACTCACAATCACGTAAAAACATTTTACTTTAACATGCATAATTTGCTGTAAATAACATTACATTATTTAAGATATATTTTAGAGAATAAAACTATTTGACAATAGATTTTATTTTTTATGCAAAATAGTAATGAAAAATAAAAAAAGAAAACACAAAAACGTATTTGTATTCATCCCAATGAACCCACTCTGTAGTAATATCCATAGTGCTGTTGTTAATGGCCTTTAAAACTATATAAATATTCAGAATTCGATTTTCTAATTTCAGTAAAGCAGAAGTTCTCAATGTGATTGATTTTTGCCAAATATTTGCTTCATCAACTTACTGACATTTGTCTATTCTAAAAAATAGTATTAAACATACATCCTTGAAGTTATTCAGTACTAATCACCGATTTTAGGTCATTTTAAAATCAATACGTCCGTAAAATATTTACACAACGTTTTAATCGTGTCAGTATCAAGGTAAGACCCTTTAGACCTTTATATTTAACTTGATTAGATTATAATAATTGGGAAAGCGTACTGAGTTTAGAGTAACGACGAAAAGGGGCATGCATTAGGAAACAGAAAGTCCATTAAACAAAAAGATTTAGAGAACATGAGGTTAAAGTGACGATGCTTACATACAATTATATCCAGTTCGTGGTAACGGAGAGGACTTCATTTTAAAGTATATATTCCTCATATAAACACACAGCTTTGTACAACACAGCCTTAATTTAAAACATAAAATTTAATCACTATACATAAGCAGCTTTACGAGATCTGTCTGTTACACGGATTAAAGTGTTCTGTCCTAAATGACACACATGTGGAAATATTCTGAGGTAAAACCAGTTTCAAGCTTAAGGAGATGGTAGGAAAGAATTACCCAGACTAACCTGTTGCTGGTCTGCTCTACGTCCTGCTCCCTCCTCATTCAGGTTCGCCTGGGTTATTAACTCAGACTTCGCTTGTAAGATGATTGTAAATGTTCTGGTACTTTTTTCCACGTAAATCCTGTATTTCTCTTTCCTGCTCGAAATTTAATCTCGACGTGGGGTACAAGACTTCACAGCTCCAACTTGTCCATCTCCAATGTGATCGATTTTCAGACAGAGCGTCTCGTTACCTGTTAACCACCGTCAGAATAGACAAGTAGTCAGCCTGCGGGTGGTGTAAAACATAAATTTTACATACTGGTGTGAATATTCTTTAGTCCTGACTTAATTCACTTTAGATCCGCCAAAATAATAAAACCCAGTAAAGCTTCATGTGTTACTATGTGAATTTTTTTTTTTTTAGTTTGTTCATTGACCATTGGTAAATACAATAAGGGTTAAAGTAAGCGTAACAAATCACAAAAAATAAAGGTTAATCTAAACCTAAACATAATTTAAAGCTATTTCAATAGTCAGCATTTAGAGCATGACGTAAAAGTAAAAAAAGAAAACAAACAAAGCGAAAGCAATTCATATTTTAAAATGCATATCCAGATTTTTATTGTTTGCGCTGTCTCACTATTTCCATCTATCTATCTATATATATAGCTATCTATCTATCACTCACTGGCGTGCGTGCGTGCGTGTGTGTGTGTGTGTGTGTGTGTGTGTGTGTGTGTGTGTGTGTGCGCGCGTGTCAAGGTCAAAGAATGCATAGTCATGGTCAAGGGTAGAGCGGAATTGTCGGCGGGACACATTGAGACTAGTTCTGCTTTGTGAAAATCTACGAACACAATGGTCGAGTTTAATTAATTTTTTGAAAGAAAAGACCATATTTTATAGCAAATTTGAATCTTAATAGCGAAAAATAGAAATAAGTTCACATAATTCTGTCTTTTATAGAACGGTTTTTTGCAATGGTTTTGCAGTTAATAATAATAATAATAATAATAATAATAATAATAAATGTTATTACAATAATGAATACGGGCATTTTATATATAAAAACGCAAATTGCATTGAAAGACCAGTAAACACTTTGGCTATTCATAAAATAATCCCACCAATAGCAGACAGGACTTTAAATAAAACCCCTATAAAGAAATAAAAAGTTGGATAATATTTTTATGATCAGTAAATGCAATTATATTTAACACAGACAAAATCGTTTTTGCGGCAGCAAAGACAGAACGGTATGTTGATATTATTGCTGGTGAAATGCAAAATTTATTTCAGGTGAATGATTAAGGAACATTTATGAGGGACATATATATATATATATATTTTACATATATAAAAGCTATTTTACAGAATACATCACAGCACGCTACATATACACGAACAAGAACACAAGACTCACGAACACAAATACGTGTGCATTAATAAGTAATACTCTTTAAAATAAGAAATACTCTTTAATGTCCACAAGGCATTAACAAAACATTCTGGTTCAAAGACAGAAAAATGTCCTTCACTGATAAAATGAGAACGAGAAAAAGTACATCATCAGATAAATGCAATGTACAACCACTGTCATTCTAGAATGTCTCACTTAAATACGAGCACTGCATGTACCATGCATGCAATACAACGCTATTACCGAAGCTTTGCATTGTCCCGTGTGTGTTTGATTCAATAATTTTTTATTGGCGAACTTAAATCCAAAGTGTAATCCAGGTTATAATAGACTTTTACCTGCACCACATTTTAATGGACGATAAATCAGCAGACTGATATCACAATCCCACGTCGAAAGACCCAATAGCATTAAGTTGTCTGTATTTTAATGTATTAATACAATGAAATCATTTTCTGTATGTGAATATAGCCGTGTATGTATGTTGTCCATAGATTTAAATTGCCTGCAAATTAGATTTAAAACCTTGTTGATAGTATGATTGTGTGGTTTGGGCCCGTTTTGCTATTTAGTTTCAGTCTATCACACAATCTGTCATTAGTTACCAAATTAAATGAATTGAAATAGGAATACACCAAGACCTTTTATTTCTTTATTTCTCAGATCACTCGCTATATACCTTAAAAAAGGTTTGTCAAATTCCAGTTTGGCATTATTTCACAGAAGTTGGGGGTTTTTGTTTTGATTTGCTTAGTTTTTTTTTTTTTTTTTTTTTTTTTTTTTTTTT
>JAFMOD010001184.1:0-15577 GCA_019802435.1 Corydoras maculifer
ATACATGGGCGGCATGGTGGCTTAGTTAGCATGTTCTCCTTTCAGCACTAGGGATTCCCGGTTCGAATCCCCATCTGGGTGGAGTTTCCATGTTCTCCCCGTGTCTGCATGGGTTTCCTCCGGGTTCTCTGGTTTCCTCCCACAGTCCAAAAACATGGATCAAGTTAATTGAATTCTCAAAAATTGCCCCATATAGAGTGTGTGTGTGAGTGAGTGTGTGCCCAGCTATGGATTGGTGTCCTGTCCTGGGTCTATCTGCCCAGCGCCCGAGACGTTCTCCCCTGGATGGACATGGGGAACCCCACCGCGACCCTAATAGAGGATAAGCGGGAGATAATGAATGAATGAATAAAACTAACACATGTCCTACTATGTTAATACAGCTACCAAAAGCTATTTTGGGGATCACCTATAGACCAATTCTTTCGATTACTCGCTGATTCCTTTGCATTCTGACACCTTTTCTTAACTCATATGAACATATTTACCTCCAACATCCTTTCCTGTACCCTTATCAGCGTTTGATGCGTCTATATTTCTGTTCTCCACCAATTACATGTGCGATTTGCTCAAATCCCCGATAAACGGCGAGGCAGAAAAAGACAATCCTGACGAACAAAACGGAGAAAAGGAATAAAGTAACAGAGTGAGGGGGGGGGTGCGTTGGACTAAAAAGCGAAGCGAGAAGAAAAAGTCACTTCCACACAGAGGCAGCATTCATCTGGCACCATGAATAAGCTGCGCAGGCAAACAACCATATGCTAATGACCGCATCAACACGCCATTTCCACGTCAAAATCACCCAAGTCCGTTACTTTCTTTCTCCTCGCCATTCTCCTCGGCCTTTTCTCCCGCTTTTCTTCTCGTCCCTGGCTAATTATCGGGTTCCTTTCTCTTTGATGGTGAGTCTTTTGCGTGAATTAGTCCAATATTGCAGACCTCCTACCCAAAAAGACTCCTTTGCCCAAGCCCCCCTCAGAGCCTGGCTGTATTGGGCCACCTTGTGCACGTATTGGCTCCGCGTTTCGCTGTAGAACACTTGTCAGCGGCATGCATATGGAGATTTGAGCATCTATTTTAGCTGCTAATTCCCCTCTCCTACTTTCTTCGCTCTAAAGGCCCCTCACTGTGCACCCCCATCAACACAGGCTGAGGATGCTGGGACCTCATGCTGAGGGTAACGCGACATCCCTCTATTGAAGCCTGGGAGGGGAGGAGAGGGGGCGTTGCTAAGGGTCAGAGTAGGGGTACACCAGACAAGACTTTCCAGCAAACAACACATCCACCACCATGCAGTCCCAAGGTTCGATAGGTCCAGACACCCACTGACCAGCTGCTGTTTGAGTTATGCATGGGACTGAAAGAAATGACCGTAAAAGGATCTAAGAGGGCGACAACTACAGTTTAAAACATTTATAAAATAATATTACACCTGTTTTAAGAAAGTCCAAAACGAGAATAGAGGTTTAAATCAAGGTGTTGTTATGTTCGCATGCTTTCTTTTGCAGCTCAAAACCATGCCACTAGGTGCATTTAAAATATACTATATGAACTAAAGGGCGGCTTGGTGGTTAGCATGTTCTCCTCTCAGCGCTAGGGATTCCCAGTTCGAATCCTCATCTGGGTGAAGTTTCCATGTTCTCCCTGTGTAAGTGTGTTCCCAGTGATAGATTGCCACCCTGTCCTGGGTGTATCTGCCCAGCGCCCAAAACGTTCTCCCCTGGATGGACATGGGGAACCCCCCTGTGACCCTAATAGAGGATAAAGTGGAAGATAATGGATGGATATATTTAGACAGGTGGCTTGGTGGTTGGCATGTTCTCCTCTCAGCGCTAGGGATTCCCGGTTCGAATCCCCATCTGGGTGGAGTTTCCATGTTCTCCCCGTGTCCGCGTGGGCTTCCTCCCACAGTCCAAAAACATGAATTGAGGTCAATTGAGTTCTCGAAATTGCCCCATATAGAGTGTGTCTGTGTGAGTGAGTGTGTGTCCAGTGATAGATTGGCGTCCTGTCCTGGGTGTATCTGCCCAGCGCCTGAGACGTTCTCCCCCAGATGGGCATGGGGAACCCCACCGCGACCCTAATAGAGGATAAAGCAGAAGATAATGGATGGATGGATATATTTAGACAGGGGCTGCACGGTGGGTTAGTGGTTGGCATGTTCTCCTCTCAGCACTAGGGATTCCCGGTTCGAATCCCCATCTGGGTGGAGTTTCCATGTTTTCCCCGTGTCCGCAAGGGTTTCCTCCGGGTTCTCCGGTTTCCTCCCACAGTCCAAAAACATGGATTAAGGTCAATTGAATTCTCCAAATTGCCCCATATAGTGTGTTTGTGTGAGTAGTGTGTCCAGTGATAGATTGGCGTCCTGTCCTGGGTGTATCTGCCCAGCGCCCGAGACGTTCTCCTCTAGATGGGCATGGGGAACCCCCCCCGCAACCCTAATAGAGGATGAAGCGGAAGATAATGGATGGATGGATATATGAACTAAAGTATTGGTAGACAGCTCCTAATATTCAAATGAAGTTTTCAAGGGTTAGGGTCCAAACTTACAAATGTTGTGTTCTGCATAAATGGCCAAGAATTCCTAGAAGACTGAAAGATGTTCTCTGACCTACAGGACAATCTCTGGATCTGGCCCCTCTTACCTTCACTCTAGATTTCCAAAATACACTCCGACCCGTTCACGTCGCTCTAGTGATGAACGTCGTCTGGTGATTTAACCTCACCGTGGTGCTAATTCTACATTTACATTACATTTATTCATTTAGCAGATGCTTTTATGCAGAGCAACCTACAAATTGGAAAACAACACAAGTCGGTAGTTAAGGAAAAAACAGTTACAGGTTCGAATCCCAATCTGGGTGGAGTTTTCATGTTCTCCCCGTGGGATTCCTCCGTGTTCTCCGGTTTCCTCCCACAGTCCAAATACATGGGTCAAGGTCAATTGAATTCTCCAAATTGCCCCCTATAGAGTGTGTCTGTGTGAGTGAGTGTGTGTCCAGTGATATATTGAACCCCTAGGGCTGAGAGGAGAACATGCCAAACACTAAGCCACTGTGCTGCTCTGCCTTATTATAATTCTATATAATAAAATTTATATAAGGGTGACACGGTGGCTTTGGGGATTAACACGTTCCCGGTTCGAATCCCAATCTGGGTGGAGTTTCCATGTTCTCCCCGTGTCCGCGTGGGTTTCCTCCAGGTTCTTAGGTTTCCTCCCACAGTCCAAAAACATGGATCAAGTCAATTGAGTTCCCTAAATTGCCCCATATAGAGTGTGTCTCTGTGAGTGAGTGTGCGCCCAGTGATAGATTGACACCCTGACCTGGGTGTATCTGCCCAGCACCCGAAACGTTCTCCCTTGGATGGGCATTGGTTAAACCCCCCCCCTCCTCGCAACCCTAATAGAGGATAAAGCGTAAGATAATGGATGGATGGATAAAAACCCAAGTGTTTGGATTTTACAATAAACTCTTTTTTTGACTTACAGAGCCTGACATCCTGCACAAGGCGTGTCGTGATGCTTATTCTCTTACACACTGCCAACAGTCTACTGTATCTTCACGCCTTACACCTACACTGATGAGAGTGGTGGTCTCCATATGAGGTGTCTTGATATCAGTTTCTGACACATTGCTATCCTGGTGACAGAAAACAACGTAGGCAAACATGAAAGCTTTACTTTAAGCTTCTATTATTTACTAAAAGTACGGAAAAGCATGATCATGACTCCGGACTCGTATAAAAGGCTAATGGTGAGGGTTAGGGGAAGGACATGGGGGACATGATGTCATGAGAAAATGCCATGTTCTGTGAACTGGGTGCAGAACAGCTTCACTGTCGCCGAAGTGACACTCAGGAGCATAAGCCAATCAGAATAAGAATAGAAAGTGTAAGCTTCACACGGGCCCTAATCCACAGCCCTGCCCGCCACAAGCCTCTTCTGCACAAGTCTAAGAGGTTGAGAACTGCTGTCTGCTGGGTGGGTTTCAGAGAGTGCGAGTGCGACTGGCATGCTCTTGACCCAGAGCAGTTCACTAACTAATCCTCTGATCAGGATGCCTGGAGGTTCGTGAGGTCTAAGGCCCCGGGCCGGCTATTGATCGCCACACTCGCACTAATGCACGGGGGCCTCCATCTCTTCACACTGTTGCTAGTGTATCTAGGCTTTCAGCGAACTCAAAACTCAACTCCGCGAATGCGGGAACGCCACGGGGGAACCACGGTGACACAAAAAGTGAACTACTTTTAAAACTAGGGGGAGACGACGATAAGAAAAGAAAACCTCGAGTAAGCAGGTGGCTGGCTGAAGCCAGTCAAAGAGCAGGAAGTGTGACTCGGCTAAAAGAATGCAAACACACACTTTCGGGGGGGTGCTGAGCTGTGTGTGTGTGTGTGGGTGTGCAATGGGGCCGTTTTAGTTTTAGCTTAGCACACAAACACTTAGCATTTGCCCCAGCGAGAGTGGCAGCAGTCCCCAAATCCCTTCGTTTTGTCAATTCAAACAGGCAGAACCCAGGATCTTGTTTGCCAGGGCCCCCCGTACATAAGTGGAAATAGAATGAACGTATGTAAATGACGGGATACAACAAGAAACAGGGCTAACTTTGAGGGGGAAACGAAACAAGTGGGATAACTGCATCTGGATCACTTTAAGAAAGCATGAAGAACAAGGATATATATATATATATATATAAGCACGGTGGCTTAGTGGTTAGCATGTTCTCCTCTCAGCAATAGGGTTTCCTGGTTCAAATCCCCCATCTGGGTGGAGTTTCCATGTTCTCCCCGTGTCTGCATGGGTTTCCTCTGGGTTTTTCGGTTTCCTCCCACAGTCCAAAAACATGGACCAAGTCAATTGAGTTCTCCAAATTGCCCCATATAGAGTGTGTCTGTGTGAGTGAGTGTGTGTCCAGTGATAGATTGGTGTCCTGTCCTGGGTGTATCTGCCCAGCGCCTGAGACGTTTTCCCCTGGATGGGCATGGGGAATCCCCCCGCGACCCTAATAGAGGATAAAGCGGAAGATAATGGATGTATGTGAAAAAAAAATATATATATATATTTAAATATATAAAATACATATATATACATCCATCATCTTCCACTTTATCCTCTACTAGAACATCCAGTCGAGAACGTTTCGGGCACTGGGCAGATACACCCAGGACAGGGTGCCAATCTATATATAGGGCTTGATCTATCTTTTTGGACTGTGGGAGGAAACTGGAGAACCCGGAGGAAACCCACGCGGACACGGGGAGAACATGGAAACTCCACCCAGATGGGGATTCGAACCAGGAATCCCTAGTGCTGAGAGGCGAACGTGCTAACCATCAAGCCACTATGTCGCCCTTATATAAATTTTATTATATGGAATTATAATATGCCATTAATTAATGTAATATAATAATGATACATTTATCATTTTTAAAATTGCTTTACAAATCCTAATTTCATTAATATCAAAACTTAAACTTCTGATTTCTCACCCAATTAAACAGGAAAGCTAAAAGTCAGTCATTTGATGAAAAAAAAAATTATATATTGTAGTTCTGATTTCTCATCCGAGAAAGCGAGGGCCGATAAAGCAGAAAGCTAAAGGTCAGTCATGTGATGAAACAGTTTGGTAATTTCTTAAACTGCACAGAAACCAGCTTTTGATTGAAGAACAAAGACACTTGCAAAGCAGCGATTGAAAATATACAGAGAGATCAGCATGAAAGAGTTTGAGGTAAAAGGATTAGTTCCAGATCTCTTCTCTCGCACCGGTCATCATATGGCATGGTGTCGTGAATGCACACCCCAAAACCACACTGTGCCCACCCACACACACACACACACACACACACACTTCCATTTCCCAATCAACCAGCTTTATCTTATTAGAACGTTCTGAATCAACATATCTGCATATCAATCAATATTTACACTTCCTTTTAAAAAGGCTACATATAAATATATATATATATATATATAGGGCGGCACGTTGGCTTAGTGGTTGGCATGTTCTCCTCTCAGCGCTAGGGATTCCCGGTTCAAATCCCCATCTGGGTGGAGTTTCCAAGTTCTCCCCGTGTCCGCGTGGGTTTCCTCCGGGTTCCCACAGTCCAAAAACATGGATCAAGTCAATTGAATTCTCCAAATTGCCCCATATAGAGTGTGTCTGTGTGAGTGAGTGTGTGCCCAGCGATGGATTGGCGCCCTGTCCTGGGTCTATCTGCCCAGCGCCCGAGACGTTCTTCCCTGGATGGGCATGGGGAACCCCCCCGACCCTAATAGAGGATAGAGGGGGAGATAATGAATGAATTAATGAATATATATTAGATTTTTTTCAAATAAATAGGCAATAATGGCAGCATCATTTGCTGAGCTTTAGCTTTGAAGGGTCAGTGTTGTTTAGGTGGCAGATTTGTACAAAGCTAATGGACAATTACACCTTTATTGTTGACAGAAGCTTAGCTTAGTGGTTAGGGTGTTAGGCTATCAACCTGAAGGTTAGGGGTTCAAATCCCAGGTCCACTAAACTTACCAATGTGGGTCCTTGAGCAAGACCCTCAACCCTCATTGCTCCAGGGATGTTGTGGCCAAAACTAATTAATTAAACTATTAATTAAATAAAAACCAACTAAAGTAAAACGTGTGTAAGTAGACGTGATGGAAATATTACATCGAACAAAATCGTATTTAAAAGACAAATAAAACTTTAATGTCCGAACTAGATTTTAAAGACACAACTACAATAGTAAAGACTTTGACGTCATGCGTCACATAATGCTGTCACACAGCACCCTCTGCTGGACATTTGCGAGTTAACAGCTGTTCCACCTTTCTTTAATCATTTCAACTGTACTTGCAAGTTTCACATCATTGTATTTCATGTTTTCTTTAATGTACATGATTCCCTGTTCAACCTTTATTATTATTAATTTGTCATTATGTCATATTTACCTGTATTGCATCAGAAAACATCCATCCATCCATCTTCCGCTTTATCCTCTATTAGGGTCACGGGGGGGTTTCCCATGCCCATCCAGAGGAGAACGTCTCGGGCGCTGGGCAGATAGACCCAGGACAGGACGCCAATCTATCACTGGACACACTCACTCACACAGACACACTCTATATGGGGCAATTTGGAGAACTCAATTGACTTCATCCATTGTTTTTGGACTGTGGGAGAAAACCAGAGAACCCGGAGGAAACCCACACGGACACTAGGAGAAGATGGAATCTCCACCCAGATGGGGATTTGAACCGGGAATCCCTAGTGCTGAGAGGAGAACATGTTAACTACTAAGCCACTGTGCCGCCCCATCATAAAACAATACAGTGTAATTAAGGACTGATATGATTGTATTACTTTTATTTGGACTCACATACAAGGGATGTCTGATTAGTGAAAATTGTCACTATTAATTGTGGTTCACATGCTCTTATTTCCCAGTGAGCTTGAGGACATCTCGAACCATGGTGCCAATCCCATCAAAGATCAGATGTAACTTCGTGTCACACATAAATGCAGGAGAGGTTACCACCTTGTTCTTCGTGTCAACATGAGCCTCGTGAAGGTTAATGGTTAAGGCTTACAGCAGATATAATGAGACATGGCGTTAAATGCGTAAAAAAACATATGAGACAGAGAGATATTAAAAATAAGAAGGATATGGTGACCTCTTTGACCTTGTGTTTGGCCCCGAGGGCAGTGATGGCTTGAGCAGTGCCAGCGTATGGCCACTTCCCTCCCTCCTCTTCCTCATGTCCCACAGTTACCTCGACCCCGTGGATCACCTTTGCCGCCAACACGGGTGAGATACAGCACAACCTGGAAACACAAGAAAATAAACATAAGAGTTTTCATGCAAAGACCACGAGGGCCAATATATCAATATGTTTAACGATGTAAGCTATTCTAGATTTAAACATTATTATTGGAGTGAAGAGCTATGTGAAGATTGTTTTGTAGGTATCATAAAGCACACCATTGTGTACACACTGTGTATGTAAATCATTGGGGTGGAAACAAACAGTCCCAAACTGAAACCATGTGTTTGAAATGTCGCTTAAAAAGGCTAAATATATATATATATGGTAGCTTAGTGGTTGGCATGTTCTCCTCTCAGCACTAGGGATTCGCGGTTCGAATCCCAATCTGGGTGGAGTTTCCATGTTCTCCCGGTGTCCGCATGGGTTTCCTCCAGGTTCCCCGGTTTCCTCCCACAGCCTAAAAACATGGATCAAGGACAACTGAATTCTCTAAATTGCCCCATATAGAGTGTGTGTGTGAGTGAGTGTGTATCCAGTAATAGATTGGCGTCCTGTCCTGGATGTATCTGCCCAGCAACTGACATTCTCCCCTGGATGGGCATGGGGAACCCCCACCGCGACCCTAGTAGAGGATAAAGTGGAAGATAATGGATGGATGGATGGATATATATATATATATATATATATATATATATATATATAAAACGTTCCCTGTTGCCTGTATATATCACGTTCCCTGTACTGTACACACAGTATATATATATATATATATATATATATATATATATATATATATATATATATATATATATATATATATATATATATATATATATATATATATATATATATATACACACACACACATACATATATATATATACATACATACATACACACATACATTATATATATATATATATATATATATATATATATATATATATATATATATATATATATATATATATATATATATATACATACACACACACACACACATATATATATATATATATATATATATATATATATATATATATATATATATATATATATATATATATATATAAGCATTGGGATTCAGGTTCCAATCCCAATCTGGAGGAAGTCTCCATGTTCTCCATGTGGGTGTCCTCTGTTGTCTTGTTTCCGCCCACAGTCCAAAAACATGGATTCAAGGTAAATTGAATGCTCTAAATTGCCCCATACAGAGTGTGTCTGTGTGTGAGTTGTAACAATTTTACTTTATAATTACTTTTAAGATCAATTTCAAATACAACCAAATGGCTCACTCAGTAGTGCTGGGTCTCAAAAATGAGTAAAAATGTAAGTAACGTAAAGAGTTGCAGAGCAAATGTCCAGTGCTGCTTTTTAAAATCGATATGTATAAGTATAATAACAACAAATCTTTTTACAAAGCCGAAACTGTCATGTATAAATGTAATAATATTTTCTTTATGAAACTCACCCAATCGGTTTCTTTGCATTATGAAAGTCCTTTAAAACACGCGCCACTTGATTATTCACACTGCAGTCCTTTCCATCAACAGCAAAAGTCGACCTGATTTTAAAAAACACAGAAAAATGGTGAATTTTTAATGAAATGATGGGGAAAGGCTAAAAATAATAAAGCAAAGATTCCTTTCTACTGTGGCAGTTGTTGTTACTGTGGGATTATTGCCATTATGGCAACAGTTGTTTGCGCAGATTAACATAAATTAAATAATGTAAGGACATACAGAATAGATTAAATATAAAATAACATTATATAGTCTTTCATAGTATTTGTTATGGCCATCCTTCTTGTAAAATACACATTCCACACTCCGGGTTCTCCGGTTTCCTCCCACAGTCCAAAAACCAAAAACATGGATCAAGTCAATTGAGTTCTCCAAATTGCCCCGTATAGAGTGTGTCTGTGTGAGTAAGTGTGTGCCCAGTAATAGATTGGCGTCCTGTCCTGCCTGTATCTGCCCAGCGCCTGAGACGTTTTCCCCTGGATGGGCATATAAAAACCCCCCCACCAACATTATATAGTCTTTTATAGTATTTGTTATAGCCATCCTTCTTGTAAAATACACATAAACACTCACATGGTGTTGACACCACTGTGTATGGTTGAAATAGCAAATTTACAATTGTAAAACTACAAAGTCCATCTATATGAACAGTGAAACTATTCATCCATCTATTATCTTCCACTTTATCCTCTACTGGGGGTGGGGGGGGGAGGTGGGGGGCTAACCACTGAGCTACCACACCCATGTTCTTAAAACATTGCGCAAACTCATTTTTGAAATCACAATGGCAAACCCACAGGTTCTTAGCAGCTCCAAAGCCTCCAGGGAAGATGACAGCATCATGGTTGCTGGCTTTCAGGTCAGCTAGATCAGTGATGTTACCTCTTGCAATGCGAGCGGATTCGACCAAGACGTTTCTGCACCACACACACAGATCACACACAGAGCAAAGATCCAAGCAGAAATTGTGAACAACTGTAAGTCTATAAGTATTACATTAGATCAGGTTATTACCTACATTTACATTACATTTGGTCATTTATCAGATGCTTTTATCCAAAGCGACTTACAAGGTGAGCACAGGGTTCATCACAACATCCCTGGAGCAATGAGGGTTAAGGGTCTTGCTCAAGGACCCACATTGGTAACTTCAGTGGACCTGGGATTTGAACTTCCAACCTTCAGATTGATAGCCCAACACCCTGACCACTGAGCTACCGCACCCTCAATTACCTTAATTCCTTTTCAGCAGGTTGCCCTTTGCTGTGGTCGATCACATGCATCTGAGAAATATCCGGAGCAAACATCTGCACCTCTGCACCACCTCGGCTCAGGTGCACCAAGATTCTTCAATAACACACACAGAGATAGAAAAGACATCCCATTTTAATTTCTGTGTTTTGAAGACCATAGTGACATCACAGAAACATTACTGATGAGAAAATTATATATTATTATTATACTGTATTTTATATGAATATAAAATATTATATAATAACATTATATAATTCATCCATCCATTATCTTCCGCTTTATCCTCTATTAAATTCGCAGGGGGGGGGTTCCCCATGTCCATCCAGGGGATAATGTCTCGGGTGGTGGGCAGATACACCCAGGACAGGACGCCAACCTATCACTGGGCACACACTCACGCACACAAAGACACTCCATATGGGGCAATTTGAAGAATTCAATAGACCTTGATCCATGTTTTTGGACTGTGGGAGGAAACCAGAGAACCCGGAGGAAACCCACACAGACACGGGGAGAACACGTGGACACGGGGAGAACATGGAAACTCTACCCAGATGGGGATTCAAACCAGGAATCCCTAGCGCTAAGAGGAGAACATGCTTACCACCTCTAATATATAATATTATATATAAAATTATCTAATGTCGGCGGCACGGTGGCTTAGTAGTTAGCATGTTCTTCTCTCAGCACTAGGGATTCCCGATTCAAATCCCAATCTGGGTGGAGTTTCCATGTTCTCCCCGTGTCCGCCTGGGTTTCCTCCGGGTTCTCCGGTTTTCTCCCACAGTCCAAAAACATAGATCAAGGTCAACTGAATTCTCCGAATTGCCCCATATAGAGTGTGTCTGTGTGAGTGAATGTGTCCAGTGATAGGTTGGCCACCCGAGACATTATCCCCTGGATGGGCCCCCCCGCGATCCTAATAGAGGATTAAGCGGAAGATAATGGATGGATGAATATTATAGTTTATATAGATAAAAATATTATATATATATATATATATATATATATATATATATATATATATATATATATATATATATATATATATATAATATATAAGTGTCACAAGCAGACAGTAAGACATATCCAGTTTAACCTGGACGTTTAGGCGAGCCAAAACAGAGATTAGTATAAATATGTGTGTCTTACTAATCCATCAGCAATTGCTCAAATAGTTTATATACATGCTGGGCTTTTCGTAAAACCTGCCTCCACCTTTATAGACAAATAAGGCATCAATGCACCAAAGTGTAGTAGACAACACTGACTCCAAGACTGACAAAAAAAGATGGGGAAATGGTGAAAAACTGATACCGAACGTTTGGAAGCATGCAGTGTGCCAGTACTCACGCTGACGCTTCATGGATCTCTGTACCATCATACACTCCACATCCTGAAAGTATCTGGTGATGGGAACAAACACAAAGGCCAAAAAGCAAGTGAGATTTCACTTATGAAGGAACTAGAAACTCATTTATTCATTCATTATCTTCCACTTTATCCTCTATTAGGGTTGCGGGGTGGGGGGTGGGGGGGGGGTTCCCCATGCCCATCCAGGGGAGAACGTTTCAGGCGCTGGGCAAATACACCCAGGACAGGGCGCCATTGCTGGGCACACACTCATTCACACAGACACACTCTATATGGGGCAATTTGAAGAACTCAATTGCCTTGATCCATGTTTTTGGACTGTGGGAGGAAACCGGAGAACCCGGAGGAAACCCACGCGGATACCGGGAGAACATGGAAACTCCACCCAGATAGGGATTCAAACCGGGAATCCCTAAAGCTGAGAGGAGAACATGCTAACTTCTAAGCCACCGTGCCGCCCTATATTATATATGATATATCCATTCATTCATTATCTTCCGCTTTATCCTCTATTAGGGTCGCGGTGGGGTTCCCCAGGTCCATCCAGGGAAGAATGTTTCGGGCGCTGGGCAGATAGACCCAGGACAGGACGCCAATCCATCGCTGGGCACACACTCACTCACACAGACACTCTCTATATGGGGCAATTTGGAGAATTCAATTGACCTTGATACATGTTTTTGGACTGTGGGAGGAAACCAGAGAACCCGGAGGAAACCCACGCGGACACGGGGAGAACATGGAAACTCCACCCAGATGGGGATACGAACCGGGAATCCCTAGTGCTGAGAGGAGAACATGCCAACCACTAACCACTTACATATGATATAGGTAAATACATAAATGATGTATATAAATAAATGCTATATTATATAGTTATATGAATTTAACCCTCTCACTCACCACAGCCACTTTAGCGCTGGAGCACTTAGCACTGGAGTGAAGAAAAGTCGCGTTTCCAAGCTGAAATACCTGCGTTTTGTTAAGCTTTAAGAGAGAAACTAAAGGTCTAAAGATTAAAGATTGTGCCGCCAACATATTCGACACTTTATGTTCAAGGTCAACCTACAAACCGAACGCTTAACTCGCTGTATGACACAATAATAGTTCTAATGTGTTCCAAAACCTCGTTTTTAAAGTATTTTAACTACGACGTTAAATGGTTTCCGGAGTATTTTTAAGTTAAACAATTTATATAAACTTATATGGTTTCACTGTTTTCCGTTAACGTCATGCACATGTTTTAATGACATTACGGTAAAGCCTGTGCTTTCAGTCGGGTAGTCATGGCTGTAGCGCCCCTGCTGTACCGGAGAGTAAAATGAAGTAAAGCACATTCATCCATTATCTTGGGGGGTGGGGTTTCCCATGCCCATCCAGTGGAGAACGTCTCGAGCGCTGGGCAGATATACCCAGGACAGGACGCCACTCTATCACTGGACATACTCACTCACACAGACACACTCTATATGGGGCAATTTGGAGAACTTATTTGACCTTGATCCATGTTTTTGGACTGCGGGAGGAAACCGGAGAACCCAGGACAGGGTGCTAAAGGGTGTTTCAGGTGCTCTGTCCCGGGTGTATCTGCTCATCTGGGAAAGGACGTTTCAGGCGCTGGGCAGATACACCCAGAAAACCCGGAAAACCCAGAGGAAACCCATGCAGACACGGGGAAAACATGAAGACTCCACCCAGATTGGGATTATGGGTCATGGGGGGGTTCCCTATATTCCCCATATATATAAAATGTATTGGGGAAATAAAATACAAAGACTTCGGCTGAAATTTCTGGGTCTGTTACTCTGTGACACACACACACACACACACACACATCGTCCTTTATACTCCAATCCCCATGTTTATCCATCCATCTATTATCTTCCGCTTTATCCTCTATGAGGGTCGTGGGGTTCCCCATGTCCATCCAGGGGAGAACGTCTCAGGCGCTGGGCAGATACACCCAGGACAGGACACCAATCTATCACTGGACACACACTCACTCACACAGACACACTCTATATGGGGCAATTTGGAGAATTCAATCGACTTGATCCATGTTTTTGGACTGTGGGAGGAAACCGGAGAACCCAGAGGAAACCCACACGGACACAGGGAGAACATGGAAACTCCACCCAGATGGTGATTCCAACCGGGAATCCCTAGCGCTGAGAGGAGAACATGCTAACCACTAAGCCACCATGTTTCATTCATTATCTCCCGCTTATCCTTTATTAGGGTCGCGGTGGGGTTCCCCATGCCCATCCAGGGGAGAACATCTCGGGCGCTGGGCAGATAGACCCAGGACAGGGCGCCAATCCATCGCTGGGCACACACTCACTCACACAGACACACTCTATATGGGGCAATTTTGAGAATTCAATTAACTTGATCCATGTTTTTGGACTGTGGGAGGAAACCGGAGAACCCGGAGGAAACCCACGCAGACACGGGGAGTACATGGAAACTCCACCCAGATGGGGATTCGAACCGGGAATCCCTAGCGCTGAGAGGCGAACGTGCTAACCACTAAGCCACCGTGCCGGCCCCCATGTTTATGCAGTTAAAAATAATTTTGAACCCAATCAACCGTCTTTCAACTGGACTTTCGTGCCAACCATATCACACTAACCACCGTTCTAACCGCCGCTTCCGGCATCTTCAGGTTTCAAAATGAGCAGAACGAGGGATGGTTTTCACAATAAATAGAGTCCGCAACTGGACTTTGGGGCTCTGTCTTGGTCGGACTGGTGTGGTGCTGAGATCAGAGTCGGATCGCGATCTTGGGCTTGTCTTACATTTACATTTACATTACATTTGGTCATTTATTGGACGCTTTTATCCAAAGCGACTTACAAGGTGAGCACAGGGTTCATCACAACATCCCTGGAGCAATGAGGGTTAAGGGTCTTGCTCAAGGACCCACATTGGTAACTTCAGTGGACCTGGGATTTAAACCCCCAACCTTCAGATTGATAACCCAACACCCTGACCACTGAGCTACCACGCCCTTGTCTTGGACGAACACAGTGCTTTAACTCGGTTTGTCATAAATAAACCGCTTGATTCGAATAACTCTGAAATCAACTGTACTGGGCTTTTTGACGCCTTCAGAAATGGTTCATCGGTTCAACTATAGCCTCTCACTATACATTCATTCATTCATTCATTCATTCATTCATTATCTCCCGCTTATCCTCTATTAGGGTCGCGGTGGGGTTTCCCATGCCCATCCAGGGAAGAACGTCTCGGGCGCTGGGCAGATAGACCCAGGACAGGGCGCCAATCCATCACTGGGCCACTATACATTCAATAGTTACATTTACATAATGCGAATGATCTGCTTGAATACTTAGTTCTATTAAACAATCTGAACCACCCGTTTGGGATTATAAGCAAGAGGTTAATATGTATATGTACAGTAGAAATGTTTATATGATTTCCATAGAACATGAATCTTTTACAGTTGCATATGTAAAATGAATGAATACAATATGTTTGTTATTGTTTATTATATTTATTGCAGTTATAGAGTTTTCAAAGTAATCATGAGGTGCAGAGATGGAGTGAACTAACAACCTACAGCAAATTCTTTATTCTGGACAAATTTAAAAGCTCCAAAATAATGTTGGGGTCAATTAGGGTTGGGGGGGGGGGGGGG